>JAHBCN010001881.1:104699-154179 GCA_019359885.1 Listronotus oregonensis | reverse complement strand
CCCAAAAAAAAATTTTTAAAAAAACTTCGGTTTTTACCCCTTTTTTGGAAAAATTTTTCCAAAAAAATTTTTTTTTTTTAAAAAATTTTTTTAAAAAATTTTTTTTTTTTTCCAAAATTTGTTTTTTTTAAAAAAGGGTTAAAACCCTGTTTTTAAATTTTGGTTTTTTTGGGGGAAAAAAAGGGTTTAAAGAAAAAAAAATCCAAAAAAAAAAATTTTTTTTAAAAATTTTAAAAAATTTTTAAAAAAAAAACCCCCCCCAAAAAATTTTTCCCCAAAAATTTTTTTTTTTTCCTTTTTTCCCTTTTTTTTTGGAAAAAAAAAAAATTTTTTTTTTTAAAAAAATTATTTTTTTTAAAAAAAAACCCCCCCCTTTTTTAATTTTTAAAAAAAAATTTTAAATTTTTTTTTAAAAAAAAAAAAAAATTTTTTTTAAAAAAAGGGGAAAAAAAAAAAAAGGGGGGGAAAAAAAATTTTTTTCATTTTTTAAAAAATTTTTTTTAAAATTTTAAAAATTTTTTTTTAAAAATTTAAATTTTAAAAAGGTTTTAAAGGGTTTTTTTTTTGGTAAAAAAAAAAAAAATTTTTTTTTTTTTTTTTTAAAAAAAATTTGAAAAAAAGGGATTTTTAAAAAAAAGGGGGGAAAAAACCCCGGAAAAAGGTAAAATTTGGGGGGAAAAAGGGCCCCCGGGGTTTTTTTTTAAAAATTTTTTCCGGGGGGGTTTTTTTTTTTTGGGGGGTTTTTTAAAATTTAAAATTTTTTTTTAAAAATTTAAAAAAAAAAAGGAAAATTTTTGGAACCTTTAAAAACCCATTTTTTTTTTTTTTTTTTAAAAAAAAAATTTAAAACCTTTCCCCCTTTAAACCCCCCCAAAAAAAAAAAAATTTGGGAAAAGAAAAAAAAAATTTTTAAATTTTTTTATTTAAAAAAAAAAATTTTTTAAAAAAAAAAAAGGGGGTTTCAAAAATTTTTTTTTTTTGGGTTTTTTTAAAAATTTTAAAAAATTTTTTTAAAATTTTTAAAATTTTTAAAAAACCCAAAAGGTTTTTTTAAAAAAATTTTTTTTTCCCAAAAAAAAAACCCTTTTTTTTTCCCCCCCCGGGGGGGGGGGAAAAAAATTTTTTAAAATTAAAATAAAAAAAAAAAAAAAAAAAAAATTTTTAAAAAAATTTTTTTTAAAATTTTAAATTTAAAAAAAATATTTTAAAAAAAAAATTTTAAAAAAACCCCCCCTTTTTTCCCAAATTTTTTTTTTTAAAAATTTTTTTTAAAAAATTTTTTTTGGGGGCCCAAAAATTAAAAAAAAAAAAAAAAAAATTTTCCAAAAAACCCCCTTTTTTTTTTTTTTTTTTTTCCCCTTTTTTGGGAAAAAATTTTTTTTTTCCCAAAAAAAACCCCAAAAAAAAATTTAAAAACCTTTTTTCCCCAAAAAAAAAGGTTTTTTGGGGTTTTAAAATTTTAAAAAAAATTTTTTTTAAAAAAAAAAAAAAAAACCCCCAAATTTTTTTCCCCTTTTTTTTAAATTTTAAAAAATTTAATTTTGAAAAAGGTTTTTTTAAAAAAATTTTTTAAAAAAAATTTTAAAAAAAAAAAAAAAATTTTCCCCGGGGTTTTTTTTAAAAAAAAAAAATTTTTTTTTTTGGGGGGGGTTTTTTTGGGGGGGTTTTTTTTTTAAAAAAAAAGGGAAAATTTATTATCCTTAATCCCCGGGTGCCTTCCACGTTTAATGTC
This sequence comes from Listronotus oregonensis, assembly GCA_019359885.1. Taxonomy (NCBI): domain Eukaryota; kingdom Metazoa; phylum Arthropoda; class Insecta; order Coleoptera; family Curculionidae; genus Listronotus; species Listronotus oregonensis. The sequence goes on along the minus strand of JAHBCN010001881.1, from coordinate 152,447 downwards.
CGACTAAATATTCTTTATATGAGAAAAATTTGAATGGTTTTTTAATGTTTAGTTTAAACCAAATCAAGTACTACCTTTTTTTAAAAAAAGGAAAAAGGGGGAAAAATTTTTTTTTTTAATAAAAAAAAAAAATTTTTTTAAAAATTTTTTGGGGAAAAGGTTTTTCTTTTTTAAATTTTAAAAAAAATTAATTTAAATTTTTTTGGGGGCCAAAAAAATTTTTTTAAAAAAAATTTAATTTTTATTTTTTTTTTCTTTCCCAAAAAAAAAAGGGTTCCGGGGGGAAAAAAAAAATTAAAAAAAAATTTTTTTAAAAAACAAAAAGTTTTTGGGGAAAAAAAAAAATTGGGTTTTTTTTTTTTTTTTTAAAAAAAATTTTTTTTTTTTTTATTTAAAAATTTTTTTTTTAAAAAAAATTAAAATTTTTTGGGCCCCTTTTTTTTTAAAAAAAAAAAAAAGGGGGGAAAAAGGGGTTTTAAAATTTTTTAAAAAAAAACCCCGGGGTTTTTTTTTAAAATTTTCCTTTTTTTATTTAAAAACCCCTTTTTTTTTTTAAAAAAAAAAAAATTTTTTTTTTTTTTAAAAAGAATTTTAAAAAAATTTTTTTTTTTTTTTAAAAAATTTTTTCCCTTAAAAAAAAAAAAAAAAAAAAAAAAAAAAAAAAAAAAAATTTTTTTGGAAAAAAAACCCAAAAATTTAAAAATTTTTTTTTTAAAAAAAAAAAAAAAAAAAAAAAATTTAAAAAATTTTTTTTTTAAAAATTTTTTTTTTCCCCCCCCCAAATTTTTAAAAAAAAACGGTTAAACCCCCAAAAAAATTTTTTCCAAAAATTTTTTTTTTTTAAAATTTTTTTTTTTTGGGGAAAAAAATTTTTCTTTTTTTAAAATTTTTTTTTTCCCAAAATTTTTGGGAAATTTTTAAAAAAAATTAAAAAGTTCCTTGAAATTTTTTTAAAAAAAAAAATTTTTTTTTTTTTAAAAACCAAAACCCCAAAAAAGAAAAAATTTTTTTTTGGGGGGGTTTTTTTTTAAAAAACCCCCCCCCCTTTTTTTTTTTAATTTGTTTTGGGAAAATTTTTTTTTTTTTTTAAAAAAAAAAAAAACGTTATGTCATTGTTATTCCATAATTTTAGTAAGAAACCTTTCAAAATCTAACATTTTGTTAAAAATCTAAAGTCCTAATCACGCTTTCTGCGACCGGGTATTATAGTTATTAAGGTATCACGGATATTATAAGGATAATAACGCTTGAGGTCAATATCGTTGTGTTTATACGTTGACCGAGCGTTGTCATCAACAGTGCCTTCCACGTTAATGTCCATTAAATATTCTTATGAGAAAAATTGAATGGTACGAATGTATTAATTTAAACCAAATCAGAAGTACTAGCATTTACCTAAAAATTGTTGAAACGTAATTGTGGTAACCATGGTTCAGCAAGTTATTGTCAATAAGACAGCACATAAAAAATAATTTTTGCGATGGAGCATAGAAATGTCGAAGTAGTGGAAAATACCTCTCCCCAGATATTGTAGTGAAAGCTGCTAAAGCTGAGCATGCGCTTAATGTAGAAAAAGCTAGAGGCGGGTTGAGAAGAACTATATTTCCATTTGAGGCCTGGCTGACGGAAGCCTGCGAGGACCGTGTGGACGAAACCGTTTGATGGCTTATTTTCCAAGTTTGTCAGAGTCATATTCTCCAGAGTTCCCTTTGGACAAAGTTTTCAATGTTAATATTGAAAATTAATAGTTCATATGAAGATAAGAAGTAATGAAAAGTTTATTTCTCTTTAGCAGTTTCTAAATAACTTGGGAGAAATTATCAGCCAAAAAAGTGGGGTTCTGACTCATGACAAGTTATAACTTTTTGAAAGAAGCGCCGACTGAAAATCTTGGCAGATAAAGTTGCATTAGTGATAGGTGTATTCGGAGCTTGTAGAAGACTAGCTTATGAAAATGAAGTTTTCGATGTGCGTGATATGGGTCAGCATATATTATTGACGTTCTACAAAGTAAAAATGGAGCGAAGCAAGGAGCTTTTTGGTTTATTGATGACAGAGAAATGTATAATACAAGTTAATTCAGGACTATGTGTCTCTTTTGCGACCAAAAGTGCACCTATTGATAGGTTTTTTGTCCTATCAATGATGAACATTGTACTGTGCAGCCTATTGGTAAATACATTTGAAATATACCCTCTAAGATTGCTACATGTTGGGTTTACCTGATGCTAAGGCCCAGAGTCTGACTGTTTTGAATAATATTCCCAGCAGGCAGCAACAATTCATTCTGATGCTGGGAGGTAGTTCAGGAGACTTAATGAGTTAGGAGGCTGGAAGAGTTCTTCGGTAGCCTGAGGTGCAGTGGATGAGTAGTAAAGGTCCAAATTGACTGTACTTCTAGTAGTTAGGAAAAGTATTACTTCTGTAACACAGCAACTGCGGTCAGGGTATGGAAATGTGAAATTTTCAGTCAGTTTGAAAGTGCGCGTTTACTTTAAAATAATTTTTAATGCCATAAGTATATTGTTTTAAGTATGTTTGTATTAAATTTTTCATTAATAAATGCTTAAATGAATGAATTATTGTTTATTTATTGGTAAATTTTAGGCCCTAGAATTTATTTTTAATAACGCCTAGGGTAACTATTTCATCATTTAACTGACTTTGACATAATATTATTGTCAAATAATATACAGTCGGACATTAAAAAAATAAATGAAGCTGGTTAAAACAATCGATAATTTTACGTCTTTGTCGATTGGGTCCTTTATCGTTAACGACCATAACCAACACTTACCTTTGGAAATATAATTCCGAAGCTTCTTCCAAATTTTCATTACTCTGTATACCACATACCAGCATATCAATTTTTCATAAATTTTCATACGCCGCGCCATTATTTAAGAAATTAATAAATATTAATTAAATAAAAATACTAAAAGAACAAAAATAACCTGGTTCTGGAAATTCAAGTAAAGTCGATCAAAAACCATTAAGATAGAGCAAAGAAAATATTAATATTACTACATCCTGCATTCTACGGAAAAAATTATCGAGAGTTATTTTACCTTTTCGATAAGTTGAAGGATAACGCAAATGCAAGAAGTTAAAATGCAATATTTTCAAAAATGTCTGTTTTTAAAAACTAAAGGGACTATGTTCGTTAACACGGCATCTTTGGCTTCTAGTAGCACACTGTCGCGAAAACGCATTCCATAGTTAAAAATATAAGAGATTACCCTGCAAAGTACCCAAAAATAATCGGTGGGTTTTCTCTTACACACAATAAAATATACTACAAACAATATTTTGTCCATTACTTAATGGTCTAAGTGATTTGGCACTAGCCCACTCTTACTGAAACTACAAACTTTTATTTTCTTTCTTCATTTGATGAAGTGGCCAGTTCCGCACGATTTTATACTACAGATGTGTTGACCTATAACTTTAATCCAGCTTAGAACTACCCAGAGACATACGAAAAGAAAAAGTCGAGTCGGTGGGCCTCAGAGGCACCGAGAGACCAACGAGTCTTGTAGGCCAGGCGATCCTGCTGGCCTAGCATGTCAGTTAGTTTTGTGGAAGAAAGTAAGGAAAATTCAATTTTCAAACCGAAGGTTTAAAGAAAGAATAGGAAGAAAAGCCAAGCCTTGTTTTAATTATTTACAGAAGTTATTCAATTATAACATTAATGTCAAATAAATACATAACACAACTTATTGAAAGTTTAATTTTTAATATTTTTGAAGTGCCAATAACTGACTGGAAAGATTGGATATTAAAGTGTTTGGAAAAACATATATTCAGTAATGCTTGTTTTGCTCTTTGACATGGTCTCTATGTAGAGAGACCCCGTCATAAAAGATCCACAGCAATCTTGCACTCTATTTGTTTACACATAGAAGTAGAACAAGCAGAAAGCCTGCCATGGAGTTTTAATGATTAAAGAGGTGAGTGGATGAAGGTGTTGTATGACATTATCCTAATTTTTAGGTGGATTGTAATGACCAAGAGGTGATGTCTGCCTAATCTAACTCATATGTTTCTTTAGGGATTATCGATAATTTATAGTAGTAAGTAGTACCTATCAATAATTCTAAAGACAGATATAATAGAATGGGCCGGATATCACCTTCTTACAATATAAGTAACAGTAATTTAGAAATGTATCATAACTTTGTAACCATCCATAACCTCTTCCAATTCCTAGGCCATTGTTCAAATTCCCATATCTAAGGCTGATCAGGTCGGGTGCTTCTCCAACAAACTTGCTTCAAACGTTTTTACTAAACTTTGATTTTGGCTCTCATTTCTTTCAATTAAGGTTTATCAGTTATTGCAGAATTTCGTCAGGTTCAATGCGGCAAGAGCACTATTTCCTTCTTATATCAATGATCTTATGTTCTTCACAATAAAACCCTTATATTCAGTTTTTAAACAGTCTGCCATCATCAAACATCATGCCAAATTTCGATAAAATCCGTTTTTTCAGTTTTGCACTCTAAATTTTGCAATCCAATTTTGTTTGAACAATTTTGCAAATTGAGTCCAGAATCTTGAACCTGAATATGTGATTTTTACACCAACAGGGCTTTTTCTTATAATTTGGCATGATTTTAACGGTATTTTTGAAGAAATACAAAAAGTGCTTTATACAAAATTTTGTAGGACTTTTTACATGAAAATTTTAGATATGATTTTGAAAAACAACTGACCATCCCGAAATTAGAAAAATCGGAATATTTTTTAATGGTATACCTTTCATTAAAAATATAAAAATTTTTTTGTTTTTCTCCAATAGTTGATTTTTAAGTTTACTTTATTTTATTTGCAATGAAGCACCTCTCCTTAGGTCTAATAATGACCGTGAAAGCCAAACAAACTTGGGTTAGATCTCACTTGGCCAAGGATGAAGACATAACAAAGAAACAAATGATTTATATAACAAAACTACACTTCAATTATACGTTATTATAGTAGGGGTAGTGGTAGTAAACCAAATCTTTTTCTTTAAGTACAAAATACGTCAATTCATTTGTTCGCCACCTGTCGTTATCCTTGGCCAAACTATCTAACATAAAGTTCTGATATTAAACTCGACTTATAAGATAAATGGCCATTACATATAAAATAATTTAAAGTCAGGTGTTGCAAAACTGCTTATCCAAACATAGACATTATAAACTTTTGAAAGGAGAAAACGCTAAACCCTATAACCAGCGTTTGCCGATTTCTCAAAAAGTACTGTGATGGCCCACTAATGTCAGTGTCTTTTAATTGACTGTGTGTCTATCACCATTCGTTGGCCTGATATTAATCTCAGTTAATGGTTCGACAAAAAAAAAAAGAACAATGATAATGTAATACCATTGGCCTATTAATTTAACTGAGTTACAAATTCAACGTTATGGTGAAAGCATTGGCCCTGCAATTATTCGTTACTTAGCATCGTGTTTTTGGCCCTTTGCTAACCGCGACAACTAAAGTGAAGCGTGCCGCACGCCAATCTAACTGAAGCTTGAAGTGATTTTTTGTGAATGATTAGGGATACCTTGATCGGAAAGTTTGTACCGTTTTCGTGAGTTTTTCTGTTTTTTGATGTTATATAAATAAAAAGTATATTATAGTGATATTTTATAGTTTTGAATCCTTGTTATTATTATATTTTGTATTATTTATTTATGAAACATTATGTTAATTTCTAATTTTGTTTCGTATTTTTGTAAGTTAGACTATTTTGACATTTTAATTCATCACACATGAAACCCATTGTTTTAAGTGCCTCGTTTGTCTTATTTATTGCTCAAGGGAGGCAATATATAGTGTCATTGTATGTATTCATATTTTTTAATAAAAATCAAAATTTTACATTTTTCCATTTCATTTGGTTTTCCAGTGTTTAACATTGACCTAAGTAAATCACGGTATATTAGTTAATATTTTACTAATATCTAATGATTTTCCAGCAGTGGCCCTAAATGAAACATCGGTAATATTTAGTTACTATATTTTCTAATATTGTTAACACCCCCAATGGTTTTTATAATATATCATAGGGCCTGTAGAAGTATTAATAAACTGACTGATAATTGTCCAGTGGGCTGAGGTGTTGCAGAGCGCAATCCTTAGGGCCGATGTTGGCACAACATATATTGTGTCAATGGGCAGTTCTATAATTAAATAGTACACATTGGGCCATTACAAACTATTCATTGTTTATAGGAAATTTTGTATTATTAAATAAAAAAACATACAGGATGTTTTATTAAAATATACATATATATATATATATATATATATATATATATATATATATATATATATATATTTATATATATATATATATATATATATATATATATATATATATATATATATATATATATATATATATATATATATATATATATATATATATATATATATATATATATATATATATATATAGACTCTCTTTCTCTCATATATATATATATATATATATATATATTTAATATATATATATACATATATATATATATATATATATATATATATATATATATATATATATATATATATATATATATATATATATAATATATATATATATATATATATATATATATATATATATATATATATATATATATATATATATATATATATATATATATATATATATATATATATATATATATATATATATATATATATTACCAATTTTCTTTTTTCAGATCGATCGTTGGTTTGTGTGCCGTATCAAATCTTATAAAAATCACAAAACTTTTGTATAAACCACTTTGTATTTCTTTAAATATAACCTTTAAAACATGCTAAATATCAGGAAAAACCACCGTGCAAAACAACTGTTTTATTATTTTTTAATCTGGAGTCAGTTTGGTTTTTCATTTGTTTGATTATTTAAATCATGTACTTTCAATTGAGTGGTCGTAGAAAAAAATTAATAGGATAAGTTTTACTAAATTTTTCTGCAAAATAGAATTGGTTTAAAGTGCAACATTGATTAAACTGTTTGCAAATTACAATAAACAAAAAGAGTGGAAAAATGTACTTTTTGCTTAGATGTTTTGGACTCTTAAATTTCTCAGACTGACTTTTATTTTTGGTCAGATAAAACTTCATGCTATGGTCCAATATGATGCTAAATTTAATAGTTTTTTGCACAATAAATTTCGCTATCTCATTTTATTGGAAAAATGGACAATTTATTTTTTTTCACATATCCAGAGATTTTAAACTTTTAAACGCTTTTTACAAATGAAAATTGAATCATTTAGGAGCTCATAACAACTGTTTAAGTTATGAATAATTGCAGAAGGTAATTGTTTAGGCAATTTTTATTTAAACAAATAACAACATACATATTTTTAATTTATTTAATTAGTAAAATATGAATAAAAATAAGACAATAACTCTTCCCATTTAAAAGTTAAATTTTATTATTGTTAATAGATTCGCCGTAAACGCCGCGCCGCGCCGGTCATTTAGCAGCTTGAATCTCAAAATCCACCGATTGACAATTTCGAGATATTAAAAAAGCGTTTTTGGGGGATTATTTTTAAATTTCTATTTTCGGAAAAATTTTTTCATTAAAAATTCATAAAGATAGTTGATAGTTTATAAGCGAAAATAATAACTGTTGGGGCCGATTTTCTTTTAAAAACATGTTTGAAAGTTTAGATCCCTGGACTACAATGTTTAAAAAATATTAACTAAATTGTCAAATTTTTTAAACGAAATTGAATTGCAATTATGAAAAAACAATCAAACCAAACTTAGCAAAATTTTAACTTAATTTTTCTCATCATAGCATACGGTTTTTTTGGGACTAATATGAAGCTCCTTAAAAAATCTACAAGTTTAAAAAAAATCAAAGAAAAATACGCTTTTTTCCTTCTTTGGTCACTTCTTTTTTTGCAAAAATCGTAATGCAGTTTGAAATTAAATAATTTCTATCTTGCAAAAAACTTTATTATATTTTTTCTTACTAGAATTTTTCTGCAAACAATAATTTAAAAGTTTAAGCCGGAAAGAAAAAAAAAAATATTTTTTATTTTTTTATTGTATTTTCAAAAAAAAAAACTAAAGTAACCACATAGAGAGTTACTTTCCTTACCAGTATTTTATTTAACTGACTCTCGGATTTGGAACTTTACAGGCAATAAGTTCATCATGTGCACTCCGTAAAGGCTTTTGTGCCCGCCACTGCTTTTGCCTGTTTTTCCACATACGATTTATAAAATGAATTAGCAAATTAACAAAGGCTGCTTCCTTTATTAGTTAAATTACTCGACAAAGCTTAATTTGTGGGTCAGGATTCATCGCTAATGCTAATCTGGTTTTTTTTAAAAATCTAATTTTAACAATTATTTTGACAACTTCCGGTTTTCGTTGAGGGGTTTGTTATGATTTTTAATTCTATAATACTTACATTTTTAGTAATAGAAAATGTATAATTTCAAAAAATGTATAATGTTGAAATCTTGTTGAATAGAAACAAAATCTTCTTTGAAACTGAAAAAAACATCAATACTTTATGCACCGACGTAAAAAAAATTTGGGGGAAAACGTAAGTGAGAAAAATGCTGGGGTTCCAGAATTGTCGCTGACGGGTAAACCCCTCCTGGCCTCGCGTGGTGACTTGTTAAGGATAGCCACCTTGACGGCCGAAAAAAGGGTAATGTTCGGATTTTTCAGGGAATTATTAAGGAATTTGGGGATCTTTTTTTTCTTTTTGATGCATATTAAATATAGTTTTTACAAATTTTTCCTAAAATATTTAATAGTTTTATAGTTATAAACGATATTGTAAAGTTTTAAAAAATACCCCCAAACGACATTGATTTTTTTTTGAAAACGGCTTATCTAAAAGAATATCAGAGTTTGATAATCTGTATGCATTTAGTTATCGTTGCACGTAGCCGATTTTTATTTTGCTTTTACAAAACGGCGATAAATTGGCATTACAGATTATAATAAAGGCTGTTTTTTTTCAAATAACCCCCTTTTCGAAAATGTCGTTGTGAAAGGGAAATTCTTTTAGTTTGTTTTATTTTTTAACTATGCTTTCTAATATTGGTAAATAAAATTTTAAAAACTATATTAATGTGCATAATGAGTTAAAAAAACGATTCTCAAAATCCCCGTCAAAAAATTTTTTTTAATGTAGATAAATTTTCGGCCGCCACGGCTATCCTTAATACATAGAACTTTTATTTTTAGTTGGGAATTTACCGGAGAGTGATTTATTCTCGAAATAAATAAACATTAATTAATGTAATTTTAAAGAATGACTGAGGTGGGTAACGAAAAAGCAGTTACAAACCCAAAAGCAGCCAAAGAAAGAAAGCTGTCATTGAAAATAAATTAAAACGATATAAATAAATTTGGGATTAAAAACTAGGTGTTGTGTTTAAGGAAACTCTTTTTTTAGCCAAACTGAAACTTTCTGTTTTCCCCAAAGAAGCTTACACTGATTTTTGAAAAATAAAATTTGCTAATATTCTTAAAATAAATAAAATTTAATTAAATTTAAATTGTGGTATTTAAATTTCATTTTTTAAAAACGTTCTTTAATCTATCTGTATATAAAATACAAAAAACGCTTTATCTTAAATTACTTATTTTTTCAATATTCATCGTTTTCCCGCCAACTCCTCCTATTATTTTTAATTAAAGTAAAATTTTAGCTTTTGACTAAAATATCCTACCTCGACATTAATAATGTATAGATGCTCCTCTTTTGCTGCACATTCACTGATTCTACCCCAAGAAAATAATTCCCTATCCGAAAAGACATGTTCTACGAAGGATAAATCTGGAGGTCAAGGAGGCCACTGGCAAAGATTAAGATTTTTAAAACTTGCAGAAAATCTATATTAGATGTTTCAAAAAGAAAAACAAAATGTGATTTTAAAACTTTTTAACTACAGCGTTGGATAGTCATGCTACCTTAAATAAATACTAAACTTGTTCTGTCTCAAGTCTTGACAAAAAATCGGAACCTATATTCTATTTAAGTCTTTCCCTATTTTAAAGCAATCACTACCATCAAAGCTCTGGGGTCAGAGCTAGCACCAGATAAAGCCTGTAGGAAAACAGTTTAAAAGTCTTTTCATATAAGAAAATACTATCTATCTTCATTGGTTTCTACAGCATGAGCCACCGTAGGGTATGGATGAGTCTTTCTCATATAAGAAAATACTATCTATGTTCATTGGTTTCTACAGCATGAGCCACCGTAGAAGATGATGATATTTATTTTTTAACCCGACGTTTCGCTTTTAAATACCATTTTAAAAGTCAATTTTTAAAGTACGGCCTGGAATATTACATATTTGACTAAATTAAAATGTTATTTCCCTAGATCTTGCACAACTCTATTTTAATCAAAAAACTGTTGCTGTTGTATCTTACTTTTAAAAGCTAATTTTTATGCTTCAATAGTATTGATCCCAATATTTAAAATCAGGTTAAGGGTAAGAAAACAAACACCTAAAATAAATATATAAAATGTATTGATATTTTTAAAGCATATTTACAGTCACATTGCAATAATATTTGTACATTTTATCTTCTAAAACAACAAATAAACAAACCAGTTATACTACTGAGTTTATCTAAAGTTTTAATTCAAAATACTATCCGCAGTAGTTTTCTAAAATAAGGATATTAAAAATAATAATAATTGAACAAAACCTTCTCTGTTAGTCTGGAAATTTGATCTCCATAACTACCCATGCAAAAAATTAACAGGAAGGTCATTTGCTTATTTGTTTTTGCTTCCCTTATCCCTATTTTAGTCTGGCTATTGTATAGTTGAGTATTTGAACATCTCCTAATTTCTGTATTATGTTAACATACAAGTGTACAGCTTAATAGATAAGATATTAAAGCAAAACATAAAATAACCATAAACCTCCTCTAGATCTTTTTTTTGACTAGGAACATCAGTATTTCCAATATCAGTCATTTCTTCTTTTTCAAATGGTAAACAAATCATTAAATCTAAAACTAATACAAACACAATTTGTATTTATTTAATTGGGGCGTATTAAAAATAATGTTATTTTTGGGCACTGTCAGCAAAAAAGGCATTTATAAAGCAAACCCCATTATAGAGGGCCTATATACAGAGTGGGTCAACAATAACTTTACACCTTGAATTTTGGGCTTTAAGTAAAAATTTGGAAAAAAACTTGGATCTGTCTGTTGATTGATCTTCGTAACTTTTCACAACGCCTAATTTTATAAAGGGGGAAAGGGGTGTGGTCATACCTTGTTTTGAGGATGCAGATTTTTACGTTTTGCATCAAAACAACAATTTTATTCTTTTTATTTACTAATATTTTAGCATAACTTTTTTTGTTATTATTATTTTTGATAATTTGGTAGGTACTTAATACTTGTTTTCTGCTTAGTTCTGCATAAAAAAATGCTTCTAAATGAACTCGATAAACTTAACGGTTTTCAAGATATTTTAATTTTAAACATTAAAAATGACTTATTAAGAATCTTTAATTTTAAATGTTACTCTTTTTGTAACACATTAGTTTAAAATAAAGATATCTGAATTTATTTAAGTTTCTTTTTTTATATAAAACCAAGCAGTAAATAGGTACCACACACCAAATTATCAATAGTGTAATAGTGTAATACCAAAATGAGTTATGACAAAAGGATGGCATAATAAAAATAATAAAAAAACCAAGCCAGCCATTGCTGTAAAAATAAGAAAACTAATTATCAAAAGGTGTCTTTTGGTAATTTTTTTGGCTGTACGAAGTTTCATTCAAATCGAAAAACTCAATTTAAAAATAATGGAAAAATACAAGTTTAAAATTTTCCTCACCCTGTATCTCAAGAATGGGACCGTTTAGATATGTTTAAACAACATTTTTCAGCCTAGAAACCCTTTATTAGGCATTATTCCATGTTTTTTTTCTTATGACCTCGTACAATACTTGTACAATAATGGTTTAATTTAACCTTGTATGACTTGAAAATATTAAATAATACCTTACATTTTTTTATGTTTCTAATTTGCATCTACTTTCTTCTTAGAAAATGAATTGTTATTATTATTACCAAGTACTACTAAATAATAACGTCACTTGAAATTAACATTTACCGAAACTATTTCAAATAGAAAAAACTGACTTTTCCGAGAATGCATTATTAAAAAACCCATATTGATCAAATGCATCTTTTCCCAATTAGAAAATAATTGCCATATAATGAAAAATTATAAACCAAACAAACATCTCAACCCTTGATCAGCAATTAGTTTTTGATCAATCAAAATACTTTAGATGGTCGATAATAACTTTTTAAATATAACTTTTTTTTTAATTGCTTCTTTAAACAACCAGTAATATTTGACTGATTTAGAAACATACTGTAGCCTAGTTATAATTTTTTAAACAGCAATTTGGATGGCAACACGGCAAAGCGCAAGCGAGCTAAATTATATTTGCGATATGTTCATCAAAATTTAACCCTTCGTCATTTTTTGTTACTGCCAATGAAATTTGTTACCAATACAGCATAATTAAAATTACTAAGATTGTTGCTGCGCATGCTAAAGTAATTTTTGATTAACCTGTCACTAGTTTGAAACATACCTGATCGTTATAGTTATTTTCCTAACAAGTGCGCAAAGTGATACTTTTCCGCACGCGACTGCCGTTGCCCGAACGACGAGAAGTGGGGTTCGGGCAAGCAGTCAAGTGCGGAAAAGTCACTTTGCGCAAGCGTTAGGAACAAAATTTTTCCTACGAGCGTCAGATAATACCAATGTTAAAGCAATGATTATTTTTTAAATTATGTTTAATCTGAAAGAACTACTACAACATATTTATAAATGGGAAATATTTGTTGATAACATTTACAACAAAAGAACAGTTATTAGCATATTGTAAATTAATTGCAGAACCTGTAATTTCATTTAGCGGGTGGCTTATGGAAGCGCTTATTGTACGGCTTGATGAAGGTTGACTTAGCTCAGGAGGGGAATTGTTCATGGTGAATATTTTATTCGACATATCCTTTTTCTGATTTGTGGATTCATCAATGTAGCTCTCAGCTACAGCCGTTGATTTCCAGCCCCCAAGTCGCTTGACATTGGTAATTCCTTCTCCAGAATCCGCTAACATAGTCGCAGAGGATCGACGAAAACTATGTCCAGTGTACTCTTCTGGATTTTTTAATTTTAGGTATGCAGCAATTTCTGAAGGCATTTTACCTATTGAATTTATTCCCACATTGCGTACTGCATGCTCCTTGTTTATACTGGACAAAAAAACGTCTGTGTGGGGTATGTGGTTTTCGCAAATTTGCATATTTACGGTACAATTGCAGATAAAGTCCGTTATTTGTTTCATCGGACACTACAAAGATTCTAGAAGTGTTATTTTTACTGTCAGGAGTTTTCACCACTATCAAATTTTCATTATCCTGTATGTCATCAATCATTATTTTTGTAAGTTCATCTCTCTACAAGCACCGCTAATCCAAAAATTGTAGCAACTTTTATTAGAAGGTAAATATTATCAGGTGCTTCTTTCATGAATCTTGAAACTTCGTCTTTAATGAAAGTTTTAATTTTTTGGCCGGTATCCCACGTTTTGGTGTTTAAGTAGTGATGTTAGCTTGAAATATGAACTTAAATCAAGGTTCGTTTTCACTTTGAGGACACATTTTAACATAGAGTACTTACTCCATAAAGTATTAGGTTTTATAGTTTTTTGCAAATCCGCAAAATAGGCCAAGAACACTTCTTCTTTAATACTTTTTGTCCCCTGCTGGAAGCACCAGTTTTCGAAATGACTATATATTGATTCTCATTTTTAGATTTTATAAAACACAATTGATCTCTAGTTAATTCCACGGTCATTTCGCATGCCAATAAATTGTACTACGGCTATTTGGCAACAGCATACATTTTACTATAAATCTCATTTAAATAATGACTTTTGCGGATTTTTATTTAATTAAAAAGAATATGGCAACTTTTATTAAAAATGCTTGTTGTATTGAAATTCATTTTGTGCAATTGCTTGTTCATATGGAAACGAAGAAAAATCTGACATGTGTTAAAATCACCAAGTTACTTTGTTGCTTGACTTGTCATAATCATTTATTATTATTAGACAGGGTAATTAAAATGTTTAAAAATGTTTTTTTTGTGTGTTTTAGTTGAATTGCATGAAATAGCCTACAATTACTAAAATACATATAAATCTTGCTTATTTGTAAGATTTTAGGGTAGTTTTACTTTTCCAAAGCGCAAAGTTCACTTTTCGCCCGTGCGAAAAGTGCAACTTTGCGCACTCAAATGCGTGCGGAAAAGTGGACTTTTTGCGCTCGTAGGAAAACAAATATACAGTGCATTCGTGTTGGGAAAAACGCACAAACCCGTTAACTTTGATCTTTTGCGCATTTTTTTTAAACAGAATTAATATATACAGGGCAATTCCTGTAGACATCATCAATATATTTTTTAAATAGACCCCATTTTTTATTACAGAGTTTAAATGTGCTCGCCCATTAGCGCGACGCGATGCGACGCGTCGCTCAACATTTCTATTGCTTTGGAAATAACGTTGCAAAATATCAAGTTTATGACACGCTAGATGACATTCGACGGAATTAAGGCCAACTGAGAAAATATTTGTTTTTTGAAATAGATGAGGTTATAAACTCCTAAACTATAACATGTTATACATTGTTGAAATCAGAATAAAAGCACTATTTGGCAGGGAAAAATCCAATATGGCGCCCATATGAAAAAATAAAGTTGATGATAATTCTAAAAACCCGAAACGTAGAAAAAAAAATTGACTGCTTAGTCATATTTTACAAAGAGAGTTGCTTTGAAGAAGTTTTTACAGATTTAAAAAATTTTCACTTATAAAAAAAATATGGCCGATTTTCGAAAATGAATGTTTCAGGTTTTTTCAAAATTTCTCAAAAACCTGAATAAATAAAACCATGTAGTAAACGGGAATAGCTTACTAACATAATTGTCCAAAACTTTCCCCATTTAACCGATTTTCTATCTATCGTGGTTTCAAGATCCCCATACATTCCCCACCAATTTGGGACACACTGTGAACGTCTATGGAACACCAAAAAAAAAAAATGAGAAAAGATGCAAGAAAATGTTTCCAATAGCTTCGCATGTTGGAAGAAAAGTTTTTTAAACTTCTTAGTTTAATACAGACGTCCACAAAACACCAAAAAAAAGTTGCTTTTACATACCAGAATCCACTAAAAAGCTTTTTATTTAGATTAATTTTAAAAAATGTATAGAAAAATAATAAAAGACAATATCACAAATAAACAAATGCATTGATAATAGAACAGAGCAACATGTGAGATTCTTCACGATGATACCCGAAGGATTCCGATGAGACTCGAATGCCACGCGACATTGTCACTTGCTCGCTCTACCGACTTTGTTGCAAAAGTAACTTTTTATAATAATTTTTTTTATTTTTTAAACCCCCATAAAATTCTAAAACTATTTTAAATAATTCAAGATATCA
Source organism: Listronotus oregonensis (assembly GCA_019359885.1). Lineage (NCBI taxonomy): Eukaryota > Metazoa > Arthropoda > Insecta > Coleoptera > Curculionidae > Listronotus > Listronotus oregonensis. Next base: position 136,896 of record JAHBCN010001881.1, on the reverse strand, counting down.
TTTCCCATATATTAAATAAATAATATTATTAAAATATTCCTATAATACACGAAAAACCTAACACAATAAAAATGCAAGGCAGAAAACTACCTGCTTAATTACCTGGGATTTTACGCGGAGCACCTCTCAGGGTCCGCATTTCTTTTAAATCTCTTGCCCCAGTTTAGACCGAAATTAATACATTAAAAAATCCCAGTATTAATAATTAATTCAATAATAAATTAATAAAAGAATACTAAGTTATGATTTAAATGGGCGTTTTACGTGGAAAAAGGGGTGTGGTCAGGAGTTACCGGCTGCTTGAAAATTTTTGATAGTCAAAAATTAATCACGTCAAAACGGTCCTATTCCGTGTGGGAAAATTCACGATTCTGGGAAAAATACTGAATGAATTTTCAATTAGTTTTCATAATAAGTTAGCCCCGGACCAATTACATAATTTAAAACTTTAAACAGGGTCCTAGGGTAATGAATAAATTTAGTATTCAATAATTTATAGGGAAATATCCCGTAAAAAATGCCTCCTTCGCGGAAAAACCGCTGGGAAATCTTTAATTAATAAGGGATTCTAATGGGATTAGGTTTAAACTAAAGGGACTTTTCAAACGCGTATTTTAAGACTAAAATCACGGCGTAAAGTTAATTGGGTCGCGAGTAAATTGGTAATTAAGGGTCGCGACGCGTTAAAAATAGCTCGATTTTTCGATTTCAAAAGAGAATACTAAAAGTCGCGATTCAAGGGTGACTCAGACGGCTCGTGATTGGTCAGAAGCAAAAACTACGCAGTTAGTAATTGGTAGAACGTATAAAAGACAAGGGCTTTTTAGAGAAATCAAGAGATCATTACTAGCTTTCGTCCACGACACTTCGCGTTATTTTTTAAAAGATCTCTCGACTCCCTGTCAACTCGTAGACGGGCCTCAAGTCGATCGGTGCGCTTGCTAATTGCCAGCAATATTCCCAGCACTTGCACTCGCTGGGTAAAAGAGGGGATTAGCACTGTGTATTGGCCATTCTATTTCAAAAGCCAGTGTGGTATTTGGTAGAATTTCCTTTACTGAAGAAGTAGGATAATTAAGAAAAATTCTCGCGGCGTGTTTTCTAGTGGAATTCGGTTAAATAGGTACAGGAAAGTCCGCGGAGTACTAGTGACTGCCTACGTCAGTACTCAGGAGTTGGGATAGCGCGCTATCGCTCCAAAGGTAAAAGCTTTCCTTCTTAATCCGAAAAATAAGTTTTTCCGAGCCCCTACGAAATCCAGCTGTTCCATGCATTGATGGCCAGTCCGGGAGAGTAGTTTGGGATAGAACTCTAAAAAACTGAAGAATAGAAAAACCGCCCTAAGCAGAAATTAATTTCTTAATTTGCAAAATTCATTGTAATTTGCTCCAGACCTTCAGTCGGGACTCTGGCCTGCACGCACCGGAATCAAGTTTTAAAAAATTAGAGACTTTAAGAATTTTGCTGATTTAGTGTTTTTAATATAAAAGCCGTGCTAAGTCCGAAAGCAATTTTCTCTTAAAAAACTTATGTTTTCCTGATTGGACATTTTACTTAAAAGAATCTCTTGAAAATTTAAATTAGTGGGAAAGAACTCATTTCCTAATTTCTATATTTATAAAAATATATGTAAGCCTTTAATAAGGTATTTTTTCAGCAAAATATTTTATTTTTGTAATTAGCCATTTTAGAGCTAATTTTAAAATTAAATGTTAGGTTAAGTAGTTGGATAATTTTAAGTATTGATTTTGGTAATTTTATGAAAATTGAAAGCCTTTTTGATTTTTGTATTGAACCTTGTTTTGCTAAATTTGTAAAAATTTGGAAAAAGTTGGTTTGTTCAAATTTCGGAAATTAAGTTTTAAGTTTTATTTAATGTACTGAATTAATTGCTTTTTAATTAGAAAACTATTTTTATTTTTTTCTTTGATCCCGAACTGATCTGGAATGAAAAATCAGTTATCTAGAAGTATAACTAATTTTTCCAAATAGCATTTTGCTTTCAATTTTTTAAGTTTAGATTTTTATTTCTTTATAAGTGTAATATAACCTCAAAAAAGAATTAATTACCCAAGGACTTATTAGTCACTTTGCTAATAGACACGGACTGAATAAGCGTGTAGGGAAAGTGAAAAACAATTAGTGAAAACCGCCAAACAAACATTCGTGAGTTTTAAAGACATTTTAAAAGCACAGTAGGACTTTTGGTGCTATTAAATCTTAGGCATTAGCAAACTTATTTTGGTAACGCAGAACGTTAATTAGTTAATTATAGGGCATTGTAAATATTAGTTTTAAGTTTTTAACCTTTGTAAAGAGCTCTATAATAGACGACGGACTTGCCACTTACCCCTCAGGACTGACTGGTCCAGATTTTCTTCTCTAAAGTGCCTATTCAAAATTTTTGATTTTTTAATTAAAATTTTCTTTTAACTATTTTTCAAAATGGAAAATAGTAATCCTCTTAGCATGCACCTTTTAACTTCTGAGGCTATTTCAGCTCACGAAAATATAAATAATCCATCCGGCACGACTCACCCCTCTTATTTATCAAGTCACATTTATGGGGCGGTGAATAATTTTCCGGGTTCACCGGGTGGAAGGTGGGTTTTCCCCTCATCCTTCGGGATGAGGCCTCCAAGTGAGGCCAATGTGACTTTCCCTGCTAAAACTAACAAAAGAGACTTTGACAGATTGTTTAAAAGCGATTTAGGATATAAAGATATTGTAGGTTTTAGGAATGAGGCCTCCACGCAGGATAGATTCCAAACAGGGAAGTATAAGAATTCGGGAGACGGAGAGGAAGTGCTTCGTCCCGGATTAAATAGGCCGGGCAAGGTATCAGAAAAAATTAGATTTTACGAAACCCTGTCGGAAGCGACAAATAGTTTAAGTGGCGTCTTGCCGCTTAGACCCGGTACCCCCGCGTCCTTAGATTTACCTCAGGATACCAAGCTGCGTGATATGCGTGATATGCGTAGGCACCAAAGTACCGAGGATGCCCATGAAACCTATACCATTAGGCCTCATGACATCCCTGATGGGAAACGGGACATCGCCTATAACAACATGTCGGAGCGCATACTTTGGCAACAACTTGTCTTGAGGTGTCGCGTCGCGTTGCTTCGCATCGCGCCGCCTCGCATCGCCTAGATGGGCGGATTTCAGTATGATTACATGTAAAGTATCTCTGATGCATTTAATCGCGTCGCGGCGCGTCGCTCTAGTGGGCGAGAACCTTTATAAAGAGCACATTTTTTGAGTATGGATTAAATTAAAAAAAATAATAATAAAAAAAAACTTTCAAAACTTTAAAATACTAGTTTTAATGGCAATAAAAATTTTAAGAACAACTAAATTAAATGCTCAAATTAGGCCCCATTGGCTGCTTCACAGAAACTAAGATAAATTCATTCTTTTTGAATGTTTTTAATAACTTTAGGAAGTCAATATTGTATCAATAAAACAATTCAATTCTCTAGCTTTCCAACATATATTTTACTTTTCAAGTATCTCCAAATTCTTTCTCGTTCCGTTAATTTAATTATTTGTTCAAAAAGGTAATTTTTTACTTACTGGGCCCACTGCCGATTTTATTGAAATTTTTTACACAGGGGTTTTTTGGGGCGCTGATCACGAATCTGAAGTCAAATTTTGTCGGACTCTGCTAGTTTTTGAGTATAACGCCCTACTCGAACCTAACCTTAAATTTGCACAAACTCCTAAAATTCCTCTATCTTAAATCTGATTACACCCAAAATGGAAGATTTTACGGTAATACACTTATTATTTTATACGATAAATTTAATTTTACTTTTATTTAACAATTATTTTTAATAAAAAACACAACAAGCGCTTCCCAAAAAATAATATTTTTACTTTAATAAATGTCAACAAAATTGTCTAGGTATTTTAGACAATTTTATGTTGGTGCACCAGGAACCCGCAAAACAATTGAATGCGCTTACTTTTTAAATTTAAATCGCGAAAAATCAAAATGATATAAAGTAGGCCATTCAATTATTTTGCGGGTTCCTGGCGTACCAACATAAAACAGTCTAAAATCTCTAGACAATTTTGTTAACACTTATAAAAGTAAAAATATTTTTGGAAAGGGCTTGTTGTGCTTTTTTATTTAAAATATTTGTTAAATGAAGGTAAATTTAAATTTATCTTATAAAATAATAAGTATATTTTCATAAAATTTTCCATTTTAGGTGTAATTAGTTTTAACAAGGAGGAATTTTAGAAAAGTTTTGCAGGTTAGGCTTGAGTGGGGCGTTATAACTCAAAAACTAGCAGAGTCCGACAAAATTTGACTTAAGATTCGTGATCAGCGCCCCAAAGAACCCATGTATACAAAATTTCACTAAAATCGGCCCTGGGCCCGGTAAGTAAAAATTACCAATAAAAAAACACATTTTTTTTTCTTAATAAACACTTTTAATTCTATCAGGAACTAACTTGAAGGACTATTTAATAAAGTTTAATTTCAAATCACTGACAGCTGACAACAATCAAATATTTATTGTCAAGGTAACTGTCAGGCAGTCAACTATGCACGATTACAATATTTAATTTAGTGTTTTTTAAAAAAATTATTGCCAATAAATTTAGTTTTTTAAAATTATCTTATTAGTGGAGTAAAATTTGGAAGAAAAGTCGCTTAGTCATCGAGAAAAAAAAAACTGGCGTAGAACCAAACCAGACTTATTGGGATTCTTTAATAAGGTAATCGTGTACACGAAATCACTTTTTACGACATTTTTTAGTGGTCGAGAGCTTTTTTATTTCGAAAAAACCCAAAAAAATTCGGTTTTTAATAAAACACGTATTTTAACTTCTCCACTGCTATATCTTTAATAATATTCATGCTATCAAGTTAATTTTTTTAGATTAAAGTAGACACAATAGCGCTTCAAACAACGTCCCACTTGAAGCTGATATTTTTTTGTTAAATTTTTAAAATAGTACGAAACTCAAAATTGTTATTTTTTGTAGCGTAATTTTAGGCAATCGAGAAAAAAGTTTATTATTGAAAATTTATACATACATGCTGCATACAAATTGTAGCTAATGTTTTTAAAACAAAAATTTTTTAGATTCCTTTTATAGTATTGAGTCAGTGATATTTTTTTAACGGCCAAAGTCATATTTTTGCGCGCTTGGCTTAGCGAGCCGGCCGACTACAAAGATCTTACGGTCCGGTGGAAGTGTAGTAGGTAGTTAAAGTTGTATCCACAGGTTTAAACGCAGATCTAAGGGCTGCTTAAGTTGTTTAGAAAAGAAAAAAAATTTAAATATCCAAAACAGGTGGGTAGATTTTTAAACCCATACAAAAATATGAATTATTGTTATTAATTACCCACCTAAATAGTAGGTTTATTCAACTTTTTTTTATTGGTTGCTGGTAAAGAAAACCACCCACGGGATTCGTTATTTTTTTGATTATACATTCAAAACTTCATTATTTTTTAAACATTTTTAGCAACAAAAAATTGCGGATGCTTTATGTCTTTTAATTAAATTTGAAAAATATAGTACATACATAAAATATAAACTAGGGCTTCGTTAATCGTCTTTTTTAAACAGGAATATATAATTCTTTTTTTCCATATAAAGACATGATACGATGCTATTCTTTGACATGTCTGAATGCTGCTTGAATAAGCAATGTTGCCAGACTTTTTGTAATAATTTGTTATTATTGAAGATTGTTTTTTATATAAAAACTAACCAGAACTAACAAACAACAACTTTCAAACTATGATCTAGTTCTGGTTAGTTCCGGTTAGGTTTTCCTCGTTAAATTGTATTTTTTTTATTATAAATGCGCCGTTCTGGTCGGTCATGATTAGTGCTGGTTAGTTAAAGCGACTTTTTATTTTCCCTAATTATATTTGTAACTGGCTTGAATTTCAAATATTTTTAATTTAATGAAAATTATCCTTATGGTAACGGCAAAGTTTTTTATTATAAATTAATAATATTTCCGTTTAGCAACACTGTAAACGTCTTGAAGCGATGAATGAATTTATTACATGTAAATCGTAAATAGTTAAAATAAAATGTCAAATAATGACCAATTTTTAGAATTTTTATTGCGCTTTTCTTGGTGAAAACCACATCATCCGCATTTTTTTGCCTTAAATAATAATACTTAAAGTATATTTTACATTGCAAATTTAAAAATCGTCCAATTCCGTGGCTGATTTTCTTTACAGACCCAAAAATGTTATATGTAAGTAGTTATTTAGGCGCTTCATTAGTAGCATTTTGCGTAAATTTAATCCATTTCTGCCTTAAAATGTTTAATAATGTTATTGCAGGAACGAAATTTACACTCCTTACAACATTTTAGTCCTTCTTTCACACAAGTACATGTTGGAAATTCAATTTTGTGTTGACATAAAGCCATTGCACTACGTATTATGGTAGCAGCTCTTAATAAAGTTTAAATTTTGGGCATTTCTTTAGGAAGTAAAAGATCTATCTGAACATCACTACCAATACTCGCAGAAAAGGTAGATATTGTCGAACTATTTTCGGGTAGGTTCGGAAACCGTTTTCGTATTTTTGTGCGATTTTATGTTTCTTTCAGAAATGTAGTGGCTGTACCATAATTTATGATATTTCTCATCAAACGCAAATAAATCTTTATAGCCACGTAATTTAGATATCATATAAATGTCGTTTCTATTCCTGGCAGCTTTATTACTTTTTTGATAGGTAGCTTTTCTACTACCTAAAAAGATTCATTACTATGTAAAAAAATAAATACCCCAAACGTGATTTATAAGGATAAAATTGAAATTCGTATTTTGTTTCAGTACAAAATATAAACTAATATAAAGGTACCAACTATACTATGTAGGTACAAAATAATATTTATTTTACTTGTTTAAAATATTTTTTATTTAGCTTTTCTTCTTTTTATTTTTTCTATCTCTATATTATATCGCAAAAAAAACACATTTTCCTAATATTAAAAGTATCGCATTTAAGTTTAGTGTCACAATAATTTGAAGGACGGGCACCACTGTCTGATTGCAAATTATGATAATAGTTTTGAGAATCTGTGTAAGATTTACGACAGTCTTTATAATATTTTATTTTCATTTCGCCATTTAAAATAACATTTTTTTAACAGAATTTCTTTTGCTAGATTGTCCTGCCTTTTTTCAGCACTTGATAGTAATGATAACAACCCTTGTATTCTAGGTCTTTGTAAAACAGATTTGTATCCATCATGCACAATTTTTTTACAATTAATTCGCTTCATTGTTTTAAAATTCTAAATACATACAGCACACTCTAAACTTCGACAACCACCACTACTAATGTATTACTACGCACGCTATCCGCATGCGGGGCTATTGGGTCCCGATAATACTTTTTTACGTCTGAAAAAAAATCACTGTTGCCAAACGATACGCTCTAGGAAAAAAATTTTTCAAAAACTTTTGTTATTAATTGGCTATATTTTCTTCGCTGCATGTGTGAAAATATTTTTAAAAATAAAAAAGTTTATCGATTGGTGAAAATTTCAATACAAAAAATATATTTTTAGTTTATCTGATTTTTAAAGGCATGAAAGTGCAAATTGTGCCCAAACAGTTTATAAGGTTAAAAGCGCTACAGTTTGAGCTTTAATTTGACACAAAAAATTTTTTGGTATCTTTGATAGTTTTAAAGTTATGGCGGTGGAAACGGAAAAAAATATATATTTTTTTAATTTAAAAAAATTACTTTTTATTAATTTAAAAAGTTCGTGACCACAAAAAAATGTCGTAAAATACGATTTCATGTGCCCGGTGACATACTCAAAGGAACCTAACTGGTTTGACCTGGTTCTACGCCAAAAAAAAAACGACACGATAGACTCACGAAATCACTCCGCTATATCGGATGAAAACAAAATGTGCTCTTTCCAATCCCGTAATATAAAATGATGTTACGTTCCAAAAAAATATATCGATGACGTCATACCTCTCACAGAAATGCCCTTCTATACAGTGTTTCCAAGATAGAAATGAAACGCTTATGGATCTCCGAAACGGTAAGAGCTAGGTGGGTAGTTTTAATTTGTCAAAGTGGTGTATTGGGGAGCTCAATAATATACCGTTGTAAGATTAAAGTTATATTTTGTACTTCCAGAAATATGGCGAAAAAGCTGAAATATCCGATTTTCGTTTTTATTTTTTTACGCGTTTATTTTAAAAGTTAGAAAAAATTCAAAAATACATTCTTTTTTTTTTGGTACGATGGCCAAACAAAATACCTTCTTAATGGATCTTTTTGCGCTTCATTTATTGGTAAAGTCACAAATTTCCTACGACGTTTCTTTTTTGCTAAACCATCATCAACTTTAATTTTTAAAATACTGCCCTTGATTGTTTATTGCATTTTTTTAAAGCAGTTTTATTTCCAATTACAATGATGTATAACACTTGACATTTTTTGTTAAATAAACATATTTTCCATAAGAGACAATGAGTTAGACAAGAAACGCACATAATTTCTTATAGGGGCATTTCATATTTGTTATACATTTTTGTAATTGGGATAATATAGGGTTAAAAAAAATAATAAAAAATCCAGGGCCGTATTTAAAAAAATAAAATTGATGATGGTTAAACAAAAACGAAACATTGTAAGATATTTTTGACTTTACCAATAGATGAAGCGCAAAAAGTTCCAATAAGAATGTATTTTCAGATTATGTTTTTAAATTTTTGAAATAAACTCTTAAAAAATAAAAAAGAAAATCGTAAATTTTAGTTTTTCCGCCATATTTCTTGAAGTACAAAATATAACCGTATTTTTTTAAAGGTATATTATTGAGCTCCCCAATATGCAATCCTGTCAAATTTAAATATTCACCTATCTCTTACCGTTTCGGAGATTTCCAATCTATTTATTCTTATCTTAGACACACTGTATATCAATTCTATCTGAAAAAATGCGCAAAAAGAAATTAAACAAGCGGGTTTCCCAAAAGTTATTTCTTAAATTATTAACAAATTTATCCACTATTTTTTGAATGTTCTGTATAAAATGCCAGTTTCTTGTCTAAGTAAATTATTTTATAATAATGCCAAACCCATGAAGTAAGGAAACAAGCTGTCTAACTACGGAGCCTTCTTAAACAGCCAATCACGTTTCTGATCCAAATCCGCCATATTGTGGCGAGGCAATTCAAATGATATAAATGAAATAAACATGAATAAATATGGGTTTAACCATATTTGGTTATATTTTATTATAGTTAAGCCGTATAAAAGGTTTAAGCCCCATAAGCGTTAAGAGTTCATATTTTTTATGAAACACAACGTATATACTGAACAGACCTCTGTTGAAACACGTATGAAAAATCATGGCAAATGCAATTGCTATTTATATATGATAGAGTACCAATTTTAGTCACCCTATCGCACATACCTTGTTTCTTTACATCATGTCTACACCGTCAATATCGACTTACCTAAGAATTGAAGTTTTCTTTCTGACTATTTATTTCCACAATACTGCTAACGGTACCAATTGTTACAATATGATTGTTCTCGATATTTTCGTGCTTCAAAGATTTTTCATTCATCTGCATTTTTTTGTTAATTTTCTTTAACTTTTCTTCCTGAAAAATCAGTCGAAGGTAGTAGCAAGGAAGTACTACACATTTTTCATTCTGTTCTTCCGCGTCAATGTAAACTCCACGAACCAATAATGAGTTAGAACAGCCCAAGAGAGTTAGTAGAACTAATGCCGTTGTTAATGTTATCCAACAACTAAGAGCGTGATTGTCTAAAACAAAAGTATTAGTAAATAACCTTTAAAACCCTTTTTTTAAATGAAATATATTAATTTTTATTGCATAATTAAAACTACTTTAAAATCCTATAGGACGATTTATATACAGGGTGACCCACGATATTTGCCTCGGTTTTTCTACGGGAAATGAAAAGAGTTGGGAAAAAACTTTTAGCACAGTCATATGTTGGTCTGTGGGGAGCATATTTTAAAATTATTTTGAAATATACAGGGTGACCCAAAAAAGAAGTACATATCAAAGTTATACTTTTTCTTATGGAACACCCATATTTTTTTATTTTTTAGATACTGTAGACCAAATAAAGGTGAGTTATTGTTATAATTCCTATACCTAAAACTAACCGTTTCTGAGAAATTTAGAGAAATTAAAAAATACAGACCATATTTTAAAAATTGTTTACGTCCTGTAACATATAAGAAGCTGCTCGTTATTATATTTACTGCTTAGCTAAAGGGTTTAAGTTAACTATTACATAAAAGTTTTACCTTAACATTATACAGAGTGGTGAAAAAAATTGCCCCAAAGTTTGGACATACATTTTATTAAATAACTTCCTAAAGTTAAATGGAACACCCTATATTTAGTGGCCTATTTTGACGCAGAACTAGATTCCCTTTAAAACTATATTAGGGTTTCCTATACCTATCTCTTCTGCTTTTTATGCAAAAGACGTTTTTATATTTGACTTATGAGTAATTTCTTTATCTTAAAATTGGAACACCCTGTACTGTAATTAAAAAACCTTTTTATTAAGGACCACGTAGATTTGCTAAAAGCACAAGTTTAAATTTTTGAAAATAAGATGTATCTGAAGCAAAATGCAGGCAAAAGTAAAAACTCCAATTTATTGCCATTTCTAAAATATTAAATCATTCTTGAAAATGAGGATCATACTATAGTAAAAAGTACACCTATCTTAATAGACGAAATAGGTAAAAATGTTCTTGTTTCTTAGCAAATGTATTGAACTTTATGGTAAATTAAATCCCAAAATAATATTTTAATAGGGTCAATAAAAACATACATTTCAATATGACTGTCACCAAAGGTACGATTATATTTATATTTTTTCAAAAATAGTAGGCTTTGACCTAGATGACGTTAATTATTACTTGCAAACAAAAAATATTTGACAGTGACACTTGTTAATCAAACGATTATCATTGATTAAGCTAGTTTAAAATTTTAATTAGTTAAAATAAGGAAGATGAAATGATTTTGGTAATCGGTGAGTGTCAAGAAATATGTTTATTCGTCATCCTATACTGTACAGGGTGTTCCATTTTTAAGATAAAGAAATAAATCATAAGTCAAATATAAAAACGTCTTTTGCATAAAAAGTAAAAGAGATAGGTATAGGAAACCCTAATATAGTTTTAAAGGGAATCTAGTACTGCGTCAAAACAGGCCACTAAATACAGGGTGTTCCATTTAACTTTAGGAAGTTATTTAATAAAATGTGTGTCATAATTTTAAGGCAATTTTTTGCACCACTCTGTATAATATTGAGGTAAACTTTTATGTAATAGTTAACTTAAACCCTTAAGCTAAGCAGTAAATTACGAGCAGCTCTTTATATGATACAGGGTATAAACAATTTTTAAATTAAGTATGGTCTGTATTTTTTAATTTCTCTAAATTTCTCAAAAACGGTCAGTTTAAGGTATAGGAATTATAACAATAACTTACCTTTATTTGGTCTAAAGTATCTAAAAATATAAAAAAATATCGGGTGTTTCATAAGAAAAAATATAACTTTGATATGTACTTCTTTTTGAGTCAACCTGTATTATCAAAATAATTTTAAAATATGCTCCCCACAGACCAACTTATGACTGTGCTAAAAGTATTTTCCCAACTCTTTTCATTTCTCGTAGAAAAACCGAGGCGAATGTGGTGGGCCACCCTGTATACACTAGTGTCCTGCTAATCTGAACTCCGCTAATCCAAAAATCCGCTTAATCCGAAGAGGGTTAGGACAAAAAAAATTTATAAAATTTAAGAACTACGAAAAGTAAACGAAAACAAGTTTTTCCAAGTAACGTCGTACGTTGATCAACAAAATCTAATAATCATTTTTATTTATTTGTTAGACACTTACAAATTATTGACTATCTTCTTCTGACGCAATGCACTATAAATCGGCTTTACACCATCCATTGTTAAATAATTAAGGTGTATGTACCTCTAATATTTTACACGTCAGACGCTAAATATGCCTCAAAAAGACAATAATATGGCATTATGTGACAAAATTCCGCCTAATCCGTATTTTCGCTAATCCGGACAGGGTTCGGTTCAATAAGTTCAGATTGGCGGGACTCTGGTGTGTTTTAGGAATTGTTTACTATTTTATGCAACATAGGAAGCCGAAGAATTTTAAAGTTTTTGTGCTAGATATCTAGTAAGTTTAAAAATTTTAAAAAATAACTTCATAACTTATCTGGAAAATTGTACAATTTTTCCATAATATGTTTTTTTTTAGCTTCTGTATGTTTCAACTTCAATTTGGAGATTTTTTGATAACATTTAATTATCTTACTATACCTTTTATAACCATCAATTACAAAAATAATAGCTTAGTTAAAATTAAAATAGCTCTTATATATCTATGCTTCTTGCAAAGTTTAAGGATTTTGTTTAAAACTCTTACCTGGTAAGAAATAAATATCCAAAGCCATCCATATCCCCCTCCACACATTGACGGTACCAACTAGCGAGAATATAATAAATAGATCTGAGAATATCAATCTTTTGACTCCAGTGAGTTTAGCACATATGCTTCTTACCGCTGGTTGGAGAAGGTATACTACAGCAATAATGGAATAGCCCAAAATCTGGAAAAATGTCGAAAATATATTATTATTACCCAGGTTTTTGTAAATAAAGAACCATATTTTGAACAGAACGTTTTAAGAAACACGGGCGGGTGATCCTTTTAAACATAATATAAATATTACCTACAGATCGCACCTCCTCTCAAATGGTGTCATAATTCAAAGAAATTTAAAAACGGTTTTCTTGCACCATAAGCTTTTCGCCCGTGTGGACTACACGATTTTGGCTGTTTTATTTTCATTTTCCGTTTTGCTGGATATTGCAAATTGCAAAATCAAGTCTGGCCGTTTGTGTAGCCATACTCAATTATGTGCCCCTCCCCTTTTACTTGGTCACGTCAAATCACGCTGCCCGCGCTTCTTCCCCCACACCCTCGGCGTCGGAGCGCGCGTCGTGCCATTGAACATTTTTTATTTTATCGCATTTCATTGATTATTATTATTTTCTAATATAAGTTGCGTTTAAAAATAAGTTAAAATGAATTTCTTATACAAACTTCAATCACCCCTTTCAACCCCTTAGGGGATAAAGTTCTAAAAACACTACTATTTCCTATTTTTCTGGGTAATTCAAAGCCTAATTACGAACACCCATATTTACAAACTTTTTTACCCATTTTAACACCCCAAGGGATGTAATTCCAAAAATTTTATAAGAAATAAATTTTAATCGTAATCAGTAGCCTACATACTTCTAAATCCAGAAATGACAAAGATTCATAAAAACTATCACCCCCTATTCTACCCCTTTACTGGGGGTGTATGCTACAATCCTTTCTTAGCTGACATCTCCTAAATTACCAATTATTACTGGTATAGTTAATATGCTAATAAATCGAAATACAAACGCACTAAAGTTTATTAAACTTTGTGTTACACTTTTTATTTTTACATTTGCTTCTACTTGTTACTTTTATTAAAATCCGGCCTCCTAAAAATATAGCTACTTCCACCTTTTTTTGTTTTGGGTTTTTACTCCGACAGTAATTTTTGTTTTTGTTTTTAAGATAATTTTCACTTAATTTGAGATTACTGACCCTATTTTGTATCAATAATCGGGGACGATGACGTTAACCAATCAGAAAGTGTTTTAAATAATGTGAAAATTTATTTAAAATAATGAATATTAATTACGGTTTTATTAACTAGAGGTAAGGTATCACAAAAAAGCCTCATTAGTTTTGGATTATACATGATGTTCCCCAATTGCGAAAAAAATTTTTAAAGGCTTATGAGCTAATTTTTTTAGAAAAAGTATCTGTGAACATATATGTCGCGAAATACATTGTTTCCAAGATACAGGGTGTCAAAGTTATTATCTCCGCCACTGACTAATTACGCAAAAGTTGTTAATTTTGTTTTTCTGACGCTTTAAGTGATTTATTTTAGTTACAGAATATGTCATAAAAATGTCGCAAATGAATTAAAAATAGTTAAAACACGTTATTGTGTAATCCAGGGATATGCAATAATATATTTTTTATTTTTATTTAACTAAGCGAAATGCAAAAATAAAAAAATTAAAAAAAAAATTAAATGTTTTCTGAAAAATATAAAAAAAGAAAGAAAAGTAAGTGACTTACGTTTTTGTGTCAATTATGTTGGCTAAAATGCTTCCCGAGCGAGTTAAGGCTAAATTAATCTCTTATATCTACCAATAACTCTGCCAAATTTCACCAAAATCGGATAAGAGATATAGGATATTAATTAAAAAAATCGAATTTTTAGAGAAAATATAATACTTATATCTTGAAAACAATGCAATTCCGGACCTACATGTATCTAAACTTTTTTTGTAGAATTGGCTTACAAATACCTCCCTAATTTTTTACCGCAATTAGGAAACACCCTCTATACATAACATTTTACTTAAAAATATTAGTCTGAGTCCTTAATTTAATTGTGTAAAACTTGCCTATGGGCGGCATATTATTTGGCTTTCCCTTTAGAGGTAGAAACAATTTTGTGTTTAAAAAAGAGGGGTGGTCTTGCTTGATAGTAATTACTCTAATAAAATTGCCAGTTTAATAATAAATGTTCCTTCAAAAGTGTTAGACAATGGTATGGTTTCAAACTAAAATCTTGGACTTCCATGGTCTTTATTTTTTAATTAATACACAAAGTTTCGGAAAGTGGTGTATCTCAAAACGTAAGTGATAACTAAAAACTATTCTAAACTATCCGTTGTTCACCAAAGCTTGACCGATTTTTCACGGTTTGTCAACGGCTGCATATATTGGGAATATTGACACAAGGTTTGCTAGATGCATTGTGGAGTGAAGGAGTTGTTGGAGCTATGCCTCCGTAGTTTCTACTTTCAAGTGAAACATGAGTACTATGCGCGGGACGATGGACTTCCCATGGGTTTATCGCTCTCTCCAGTGGCAGCAAATATTTATATGGAATCATTAAAGGATCACAATTAAAACTGCACTAAGCAAACCAAAAATTTGGCTACCATATGTTAATGATACTTTTATTGTATGGACAGGTAATGACGAAGAACCTGAAGGTTTTTTAAAATATCTAAATTGTCACCGATCCTGTATCAAATTTAGAATGAAGAAAAAGCAAAATTCGGCTCTACCCTTTTTCGACGTTCTAATCAAACGAAATAATGGACATAAACGAACCTCGGTATACAGAAAACCTACCCACACTGGACAATATTTACACCAGCATGTCCTGAATTCCAGCACTCTAACGGAACGAAGCAAAGGATCATACGTACTCTATACAACTATACTGCAAGACGAAATAAGTAATATAACTAGGGATCTTAAGCAGAAAAGCTACAGTAAGAGACTGGTTAAGGAGACAAATGGCAAATATCAAAATAAGACAAAAAAACTCTAATTTGAAGAAGACTCCACAGGACCAAATGTTTATGACAATTTTGTATATTATTTGTATATAAAACTGCGTTTAAATCCCAAACCACTTTAAGAAGTATTCTTACTAAGACGACAATGTTTCAAATAATGACTGTATTAACCAAATTCCCTGTGAGTATGGTGAGGTATACATTGGGGAAACAAATAGACCACTTGAAACTCAAGTTAAAGAACACAAAAAACGTAGGAAACGTCGAAATCAGATTTTCGAACACGCGTGGTCTAAACAATACCGCATACAATGGTCGGAAGCAAAGATTATTCAAAAAGAAACCTACTGGAAAAAAAAATTAAAGAAGCTGTAATAATTGCAAACAACCAGAATGTATTCGCAAACCTAGTGTCGACATTCCGAATATCTGGCAGCCGTTGCTTAACCGTGAAAAATCAGTCAAGCTTCGGTGAACAACGGATAGTGTATAAGTCGTAGCTTTAAAGAATAGTTTGTAGAGATAACTTGAAAACGGTTGGAGATATATCACTAACCGAAACGTTGTGTATCAATTAACAAATAAAGACAATGGAAGTTTAAGCTTTTATTGTTGCTGATTAATAATATATGTTATTGATAAATTTTTCTGTCATTCTCTCGGATTAACTCATTTATTTTTCCTAATAATCATTTAAAAAATAAGGTATAAGTTTTTTTAACATGAATTAAGTCAGGATTGCACGATAACATGAAGAAATCCCAAAAATCCTGGACTGTTTTTTTTTTCGTTTCCAAATTAGGTTTTGTCAAAAACACAAACGAAATCAAATTAATACATCAACATTAAAACATATCTTTAGTTTTTTTTCTAATGTAGCATACAATTTTGTGTTATCAACCATACCAGTTATAATTTAATAAAACGCCCAATTAAATAATAAACATTTTGTTAACTCAATTACTCTACTTATATGCAAAATATCAAAATTATCCAATTTGGCATTTTGTACACGAATTTTTTAAATTACTATTTTTATATATTTTAAGTACATAAACATTTTTAGTCTGGTCTAGTGGCTGGAAAAATTGGGTAATTGTGATACTACATAAGTCTGTGTTCTGTAATTGAATAATATGACAATTATATTTAAGGCCACTGTATAATTGTTTACTTACGTGCATGTTTAAAAAACATGGAATTAAATTTAAAATTCTGTGTATTTCTTATTTTATAACTATTTGAGTTTGAAGTATATACAGTGTGTCCAAAATAAAAATGAACAGCATGAGAATCTTCGAAACGGTAAGAGATAGGTTGGTGGTTTAAATCTGGCAAAGTTGGGTTTTGTTGAGCTCAATAATATACCGTTGAAAAATGAAAGTTAAATTTTGTATTTCCAAAAATATGGCGAAAAAACTGAAATTATTTATTTTTGTTTTTATTTATTTACTAGTTTATTTCAAAAGTTAGAAAAATTCTAATAATACATTCTTATTTGAACTTTTTTCGCTTTATCCATTGGTGAAGTCAAAAATTTCTTACGACGTTTTCTTTTTGTTAAACCATCTTCAACTTTATTATTTTAAATACGGCCCTGGATTTTTTATTAATTTTTTTAAACCCTATATCATACCAATTACAAAAATGCACTTAATATTTACTTAACAAACATATAACGCCCCTATAAGAAATCATGTGCGTTTCTTGTCTAACTCATTGTCTCTTATGGAAAATATGTTTATTTAACAGAAAAATATCTAGTGTTATACATACATCATTGTAATTGGGTTAAATACTGCTTCAAAAATATGCAATTAACAATCAAGGGCCGTATTTAAAAAAATAAAGTTGATGATGGTTTAGCGAAAACAAAGCGTCGTAAGAAATTTTTGACTTTACTAATAGATGATGCGCAGAAAGTTTCAACAAGAATGTATCTTAAGATTTTTTCTTACTTTTGAAATAAACTCGTAAAAAAATAAAAACGAAAATCGTAAATTTCAGTTTTTCCGCCATATTTCTAAAAGTAAAAATATAACTTTAATTTTAAAAAGGTATATTATTGAGCTTCTAAATACGCAACTTTGCCAAAATTTAACCACCCACCTATCTCTTACCGTTTCGGAGATCCCCATAGTGTTCATTCTTATCTTGGTCACTTTGTATAACAGAATCTACGATCGCCTAATACGGAAGCGTTAGAAGATCGATATACATCCCATTTTTTTTAATTAGGTAAAAAAGATTATAATCGAGATTGTAATATAAGCAAAAACACACAAATTTAATTTTTTTAAATGAAAAATCCATTTTTCTGGATTTTCATGTATAACCAAGTTTAATTCATCAAGATCCAAATCTTCATTCAAAACATGCGTTTTTAATAAACTAATTAATTAAACAAACACATAAAATAACATAAAGCAAAATCTTTTAAATAGCGAACCAAGTGCTATCCACAGCTTAGTGAACCATTACAATTTATCCGATCCTTAAGGTCCACCTTATATTTAAGTGGCACTTAGTTATTATTTAGATTTAGGAAGAACTGTGCAAACGGCCCTTTGTATAAAAAACTTCGTCAGATAGTTGATGTTGCGTTCGCCGTCAGACCGATAAACAAACGTCAAGAAACGTCAGTTTTTCATAGAAAAACATATCTCAATTTGAAACGGATATAAGTAACTTGAAAAACTTTTTTTTTATGTTTATATGTCGTATCGACGGCAAACTCAGCGTCGACGAATCTGACAATGTTTTTTATACTTATTTAATTAACAGGTAATAGGCTGTGGTAATGATAGCAGGCTATTAGAAACATACATTTTTCATTTTTGTTTGGTTTTCAACGTTTACATTGTTGTTATTGGCGGTAATGCGACCGCACGATCTGACCTATCATTTTGTTATTAAAAAACACGTCCCCAATGAAATTTAATGAAATGAACCGGCTATTAATAAGTTATTTTTAACCCTTCAGCTCCCGGATTGATAGTACTTTTAAAAAAACTATAAATTATTTTTAAAGCTTACAAACACCTTTCAGTTTCTGATGTAGTCATTGTACTCATTGGAATTGTACCAACAACAAGCATTTTACCCAGTTTCTACATAGCATAGAAGCATATTCGTAGGCTCTAGTTTGAGCAGAATGTTAAAATAAGTAAAAATGCATTGGTTGTTATTGCAGTGTTTATAAAGACTTATTGCCAAAATGACTACTTTTATCTTTTATTTGGGCGTGGAGGCAATTTTTCAAACAGTGCTCATTTTTGATGATGTTAAAATTATAGGTGATTAAATAAAGAATTTTAAAGTTTTGTAATAAAACAATAAAAGTAACGTTACCTAGTATTTATTGGATATTGCTGTTTGTAATTTAATTATTTGTGAGAAAATAGTGTACTACCTTGTACTGTGTTTAATATGTTTTACCGGCAAACTCAATATTTTGGTCTAAAATAAAAATTGTGTTTTATAATAATCTTGTGATAAATTCTTGTCAAATTAAAGTTTGGATTCTTTCTATATAATTAATTAACGCATTTATGAAAAATGTAAATTTCATAAAGATATGGCAGCCTTGTCTCTCTCTAAATTAAAAACAAGGGTTAGCACAAGACGTTCAGTGGCGGGTATAGTGTTTGCTCTTAAAATTTTAGGGTTAAAATCCCAAAAAAAGTGGTCTATTTTTTCCTATTTTTATTTAATTTATTTACAGATAAGGATCTCGAAGTTTCAGTAAATTAAGGCATTTCCATTATACCTTTTAAAAACCATCTCTTTTTATTGGGTAAAAAGAAACAGTAAAAAAAATCTAATATAATAAAAAATAATACCAATGCGTATCAATTTTTTTATTCTTATGAAACAAAAATATAAATACTTCAAAGATGCTGTGTCGAAATAAGTACCGAAAATATTTTATTTTGTTTTCTTTTTATTCTGTATCCAATAAATTTTTGTTTCTTGTTAGAAATAGGAAAAATATAACAAAAATTTTGTGTTAATAATGATGTAACGTGTCATATGATGTGTTCTGTTGTTACCCGTTTTTTAGTAACTCACTTTAATTGTCAAAATAACTAGATAGATAGATAGATAGATAGCACCTACACCTTTCTGCAATAGTAGCTTTACAAAATTTATTCATTTTTTTTAATGGAATTAAATGTATATTAATAACGAGATTAATAATAGGATTTCTGGATTATCTTTTTATTTTAAGATAACAATAATTTAAGGAAGTATAAGTTTTATTAATGATATCCTAAATAATGATCCTTTTATAAACATGTAATAAAAACAAAACGGATTAACCTGTTGCAAAATGCATTTTTTTGTCTAGTCACTTATAAGATATCTTTTATAAAACTTTAAGTTCTAACTTTTAAGTAAATTAAATATGTCAGAGTTTCAAATTTTACAATTGCTTTAAAAAATGATAGACTTCTAACGGGACTTTTTCCTACATTTACATTTATTAGTAAAGTACTTACTTACTTACCAAACTCCCATGAGTTGACGACTCTTCATCGTCTGGAAATATTAATAGGTCTAGTACGAGCCATAGTCCCCTCCATACAAATACAACCAAGGTACCAACAACCAATACAGAGAAAAGACAATCCATGATAAAAAGTGATGTTCTATCTTTGACCTGTAAAAAATAAATAAATATAAAAATAAGGGTTGATCAAAATCACGATTTGAATAATAACTCTGGTAGGTAGGTAGGCTAACTAAATTTGGTGAAATTGTTTTTTTTTTAATTTTACACGTAGCTGATTTTTCAAATTACGTAAATTTATCCAGGATCGTTACATACAGGGTATGGCTCCGGTATATTAGGCCTCAAATTTTTTGATGATTGAATTTTAGTACTTTTAGCACCAAATTATGAAAGTCTTATCATTTCTACACAAAAACGGTAGTCGATCTTTATGTTTTGGCCCATTTTTAAGTAAAATCATTTTAAAAATTATTATTATTTAAAATAAAATAAAACGAAACCATTTTAAAATTTTTAGGACATTGCAAAGTATAAGCCGTAGACCTAGAAAGTGTATAGGGAAAAACGGAGGTTTATTCTTTTAAAAGACTACAAAATTTTTAATAGGTATTTTAATAATAATTTTAGAGTAATTAATATTATTTTGTTACTGCATTTTAAACGGGTTAGAAACATCTTAGACCCTATTTTAAAATAATGTAAAATAACAAACAAAAATTGTCAATGTAATAGATAAAATAAAATAAATAAATGACATTAAAGTTTTTCTTATCCAATAATTTTTACATTTGATGAACTTAATATGATGATTTTAAAATGAATAATTTTATAATATAAAACAATGTCTATTCAATAATCGACTAACAATACACTTTTTTGCAAAACTAAGCCTTTTTATTAACTTGCTATATGAAAAAAAAATCAGTCAGTTTACTACACCATCGGAAAAAAATGTTATTTAAAAAATTACGCATGAGTAAGTGCAAAAATGAAAAACAAATTAAATATACTCAATCCATAGCCAACTACGTATAATTTTTAATCAGGGTTTTTCGTTGAAAATACAAAGATCGACTAAAAATACCTTTTCCTGTAGAAATGATAAGGTTTTTATTACTTGGTGCTAAAAGTACTAAAATTCCACAAAAAAAATGGGACATAAATAACAGCCTCATACCCTGTATGTAACACCCCTGGAAATTTGGAAAATCAGCTACGTGCAAGATTAAAAAATAAACGTGATTTTGGAAGCCAACCTTTGGGAGGTTCTAGCTATCCTGGGGGGGGGCATTTTTCAAGGCATTTTTATATGAACTTTGTTTCTATATTGCGAAAGGGTTTAAAAAGGAAATTTGTAAAAAAAAAAATATTTATATATATATATATATATATATATATATATATATATATATATATATATATATATATATATATATATACAGTGACCCAGAAATTATGCCACATATCGATTTCGCAGATCAACTCTGCATCATTTAAAACCCCAGAAACAATTGAACGATTCCGATTGTCATTTGTTATTTGGCAGTAAATTTGAATTTTGTTAGGTCAGTCGACCGAAAGTCCCCTTATTGGTCAAAATATCGAAAAAAATTTTTTTTAAGGATAAGTTGTTCAGAATTTAATTTTATGGCTATGTGTAGAATTTTGAGCCATTTGGAGAAAAACAAAAATTTGGACATTTTTTTTTCCATAAAAATATTTTTGTTTAAAAAATTTTTCTTTGCCATTTAGAAACAGGTTTTCCAGATCTAAACTAATGTTTCGGCACATTTTTTTTTACTTTAGTAAGTTAGTCCTTTTTTCGAAGAAAATTTAGAAAAATGGTATTTTCGGAAACTCGAGTTTCGCATAGGCATTTTTAAATAGCGTAACTCGGATTTCAAATATTAAATTTTATTTGGGTTTTTTAATTATTACATTGAATCGTTTACACGGTAAAAATATATTTGAGAAATTCCGAGTTACATTTGAAAAATGCTATGCCTTTCCTTTTAAAATTTTCCTTTTAAAATTTTTGGAAATAAATACCTAAAGCCGTATTTTATGTCCAAAAAAACTGTTCGGTTGAAGATAAAAAAAAATATTTTTTAAAAATAAATTAAAAAATTTTTTTGGGAAATTTTAATTTTTTAAACCCAAAACCCCAAATAAAAATTTTGGGGAAACCTTTTAAAAAAATTTTTTGTATTTTTTCAAAAAAGGGGGTTTGTCAAATTAAAGTTCAATTTTTTACAAAAAAAATGCTCGAATTTTAAAAATGTTTTTTTTGGATCGGGTTGTCGAACATTTTTAAACGTATAATAAAAATTTATTTTTTTAAAATTATTAATTAATTTTAAAAAAATTATTTTTAAATTATTTTAAAATTTATAAATTTTAAATAATTTAAATTTAGAGATAAAAAAAAATGTTTTAAAAAAAATTGCTTTTTTTTTAATATTATCTTTTGAAATTATTGGTAAATAAATATCGCTTTAAAGAGCGTACTTTTTATCCGCTACCAAAAAAATACAAGTGTGGATAGCGGGTTGAGAAGCGATTAAATTGGAAAAAATATTTTTTTTATATTTTTTTCACGTTCTGTATATTTAACAAATGTTGCGGACCTTTAAGAGGGGGAGCATATTTCGATTATTTCCCCTCAAAAACATGCCTGCTACCTCGTACATCCGATCAATTACAGATAAGGCTTGGTGTACTTAGTTATTGCAATAAAGGTGTGCTATAACTATAATAAAATAAGACTAATCCAGTAGTTTTATTAAACTTTCCCATTTTTCTTGAAATATATATTATTGGAGTATAATTATTTGGCAGATTATCCGAAAAATGGTTATAAATCAGCATAATAGATTTATTGTTATATGATGCAATGTTTTTATTTATAATATTAGATTTAAGTACTTATTAAATTTATATCCAAATAAAAGTATTTATTACTCTTTAAGTTAAAATATTTTGTAAATATATATATATATATATATATATATATATATATATATATATATATATATATATAATATATTTATATATATATATATATATATATATATATATATATATATATATATATATATATATATATATATATATATATAAATATATATATATTTATAATTTAAAAAAAAAACTAATGATAGAAAATTATATATAATCCAACCATAAACACGGATAAAAACCAGTTAAACAATAAATGAATAAATGTAACGAAAGCGTTATAAAACAAAAAAAAAAGATAAAGATGATGTACATGGTAATTTAGAACCGTTTAAAAATTAAAGGGGAATACTTCGAATAGTGCAGACTATAGTATAACAAAATTGGAGGTGCGAGAACCTATTCTTGCGAATTAGATCACCAGCCAAACAACTCATTTTAGATATAGAAAATAAAATTTGAAACTGTAATTATGATTTAATAAGAACGGCCTTTACCTCATTGAAACTTCGCTTCCACTGAGATTCAGCGAAGGTAGAAAACGTGACTATCGATAGGGCTAAAGCTATCATCAGTTGTTTGTTGTTCGGATCCCACGTTAAACTGTCTCTGAAGTATCTCTCGGAAGGTAGTTCACTCATTGATGGATAACTCACTCAATGATGAATAATCCTAATTAATCCAGCCATTACGATTTTAAAACTTTTGTAATTATTAAATTTGATTACTCTCATCAAATAATACTTTTTAGTTTTAATGATAATTAAGTGATTAACAGTAATGTAAATAAATATTTAAGCATTTAACATACTTTTAAACATTACTCCGAAATGCACCAATTATACTACTATGCTATCATCACTTTTAACCTTCAGATATTAAAAAACCCTTAAACATTAAAATTAATATTCATATTTACAAGGAATTCTCGATAAATTGTCACTAATTTTAATTTTTTTAGACATGCAAAAATATCTGTATAATGCCAATTTTTTTTGATATTCTTAAAACTTGGCAAATTTTGTTAATAAGTGTTAAAAACAATAAAAAAATATTTAAAATAAAGTTTATTAGTTACCAATAATTTTAAGTTTAAGTGCTGCTCTCAGGGGACTTCAAGTTACTCCAGTAATACTGAAATAAATGTTTTTTCCTAAAAGCATTATATTGTATTAGTTTATTTTTGTTTGATGCTTTTTGCCTAAATATGTAGTTTGTGTTAGTAAACACAGGTAAAAATGTATAAAATAAAGCCTCTCCCAAGTTTTATTTAGCCCCTCCCCTTAAAGGAACAAGCTAGCTACGGCCCTGCCGAAAAACATGCTAAAGTTGTTTGTTTCATTTTATAAGTTACTCTAGTAATTACTAATGACACTTGAAGGTGCATATGTAGATGTTGTTAAAATTGTGATAGTACTAATTTTACCTAATGTTACCTTTAATATTTTAATAAGATCTAAGTGTTTTTTTTTACTGATATTATCTCAAGATACTTTTTTCATTTTTTTCCTTTCATTTTTTTTTTAATTAACCTAAATTTGGCCCATAATATTTGCCCCCTAGGCTTAGCCAGTTAGCCTTGGAAACCACCCCCGATCATAGTTATTTATTTTAAAAAATTTAATTTTATAAATTTTTTCCACTTTTTCCATTTTCTTTCAGGGATTAAACCAAATCACATTTTTACATGGAACACTTGTTTTTATAAAATGTGTTACATTCGATGGTTAAAATTAGTTTTCTTTACTCTTAAAAGACTCTTGAAAAACACTTCAAGAACAATCTAACATCCCATAAAAATTTTTTAAAAAAATTACATAAACACATTTAAATGTTTATTTTTTTCTCCTAATTATGTCACTCAGAACACTCATTGTATTTATAAAAACGTATATATGCACATGCTATATATTATAGCTTAAATTATTATTTATATTTATAAATTATTTTTTGTGGGATTGCCGCGAAAGTAATTAATAAATTTTTATTTATAGTTCCAGTATACAGTGTCTCCCAAGTTTGGCCCATATGAATTGCTATCTCGTTTAGTATACAAGATAGAAAAATGTTTAAATAAGAAAAGTTTTAGAGAATTTAGTGTCGATTTGTTAAATTTTTTTAAAATTATTCTAAAATATTACGAAAAATACTTTTTAATTTTTGCTTGTGATTCTTTTTTTTTTTTGGGGCAAATTTTTAAAATTAAATTTTTCAGACACTTTTTGGCAGCGAATATTTTTCCACCATTTTTTTTCTAATTGTCTTTGGTTTTCTAGTTACTAACCAAAACTATTAATTTTTATATGATGGCCATTTTTTATTTTTCGATATTTAAATAGCTTCTTAAATTCCCCTCTTAAACCTCCAAATCAAAACAATCTTAAAAAAAAAAAAGATAGCAATTCGATTATAATGGTTTTTCTTTAAAAAACTTTTTTTTTACAACTTCTTTTTTTCTTGGAAAATTTTTTTACTTTTAAAATTACCCCAATTTTATGGTATTAATTTATTTAAAAAAAAATTTTTCTCAAAGTTTAATGGGAAGTGGGGCATGAAAAAGAAAAAAAGACCCTTTTTTTTGAAAAATCAAAGATGGTTCCCCTTAAAAATCAAATTTTGGGGAGTAATAAAAAAAAAAATAAAAAAAAAATTTTGGGAAAAGTTTTTCCCCAAAAAGGGGCCTTTTAAAAGTCATAGTTAAAAACCTTAAAAAATTAAAAAAAAAAAAATTAAAGCAAAAATTAAAATGATTTTTTCACGTTTTAAAAAATATTTTTAAAAATTTTTAAAAAAAATTAATTACACAGTCCAAATCAGCATTAAAACATTTCTCTATTTTGTATAATAAACCAGATAAAAACATAATTTTGGCCGGTTTGGAATATATTAAAAAAAAAAGGGATTTTTGTCTTCCAACCTTGGTTTTAATAGTAAACCTTTAAAATTTAAAAAATTTTTAATTTTAGAAATTTTTTTTAAACCTTTTGTTAATATAAGTTGTTTTCGTAAAGTTGGTATATTCTCGTTATGAGTTTTTATTGTCACAAGTAAATATAATGGTTAGTGTGGCAGACATTTTCAATCAAAATATTATCTCTGTCGAAAATAATAGAAATTAAAAATATAATTCCTAAGGCTGTCACAAAAAAGTAGTTCTCGTCAAAAATATGATCTTTGCTACAAATGATAAAAAATTCGGTGTCTGTCGGTTAAAAATGACATCTGCCAAACTTATATTGCTTATTAAAAATATGGTACATATCAAAAATATAACAAATGTTAATAACGATACTTTAGTAAAAATTGATATTTGTCAAAAATTAACTTTGTCAAAACTAAAAATAAACTTATCCCAAAAAATATCCTATAAAAATTTGATCGATAAATTTTGAAATTAAAATTTTTAATTTACTTGAATAAATTACCTTAGTTTTTCTTCATTCCGACGACCAATGTGAAGGGTTTTGAGGGCACTATCGCCCATTTTCACTTTTTTTTATTCATTAAAAAATTTTCCAACCCCGACTTTTTGATTTTTTTTCCTTATTAAAAGGGATAAAAACATCACAAGAGTCAAAAGGGGCTGCCCAGCTGATTTTTAAATAGTGACAATTAAAAGTTATTAATTACGTTTCTTTGTTGTTAGTACAATTTTATTATTGTTTGGCATGTTTGGAAGGGTCAGTCGACTGAAAGTGCACAAGTCTATATCCTGGGACCAGGATGGGTCCATCTGAAGAAAATTCCAAATATTATCTCTTGATAAATTTGGTTACATATTTTGTTTGTTGATTTGGGGTTTTTTTCGTTATTTTTTAGTTTTATGTTTTTAAAGTCATTAAAAAAACATTTTTAAAAAAACTTATTTAGGCAGAGGGGCCAAAAAAATTTAAAATTTTAAAATTGTTTTACATTCGATGAATAAATATTTTTTACCTTTAGAAGGCTTTAAACGCAATTTTATTACCTTGAACACCCCCTTTTTAACTTTAATTTTAAAAGAAAAGGGTAAAACGGAACCCAAAATCTTAATTTCCCCTGTTTTTCCCCCCAAAAATTGCCCAGACTCTTGGCTAAACAAGGAAGGGTGAAAAATTTTAAAAAATTTTTTTTGATATTGCTTTTTTTTTTTATTTAAATAGTAACTTGCTTCTATTAGTATTCTTAGTATAATTTAAAAAGTTCTAAAATACCCCTTACATTATTTTTATCTCGTTAATCTTTTTCGTCTTCTAACGCAATAATTACGTTGATTCCTTCATTGTATAACTGGTTTTTACCAGTGTTTATGGTGGGATTATAATTAATTTAGTGGTTATCAAATAAATATATATTTTTTTTAAATTTCTAATTTTTTTTTAAAAAAGGAATTAAAAACCATTAGTTATAAAATTTTAAATAAATATTATAAAAAAAAATTCGATTCATTTTGTCAAAAAAAACCTATTCGAATTTAAATTTTTTTTTTTTTTTAAATTCAATAATACAATGGTACAATGCTACAATAATAGAGATTAGCCGAATAACAATAGAAAAGTTTGATAGAACTACCGAATTCATGCAATATTAGGGTGATCAAATGACACCTTCTTTACCTATTAAAGTAAAAAAGCCTTTTTAATCGGGGGAAAAATTTTGGGGCCGTTTTCATCCAAAAAAATTTTTTTATTAAATTAATTTTAATTTTTTGTCGGACGCTTTTTTTATAACCTTACTTTATTTACGTTGTTGGGATAATTTAAATTTTATTGAATATTAAAATAAACAGTTAAAATTTAAAATCTTTAAAAAATTTTAACCTAACCTCAATTTACCTTATACTCAACAACCACTTTCTCTTCTTTCATTAAATAATAAGTTCCGTTAGGTTATCTCTTTGTTTCCATTCAGCTTCAGGTTGACCTTTAAAATGCTCTTATTTTCTTTTCTTTTGACTGGATATCGGATCCGAAATTTGGATTAATGAGACATGCAAGTTTTACGACAATTTTTTTTTTAAATCGTACGTCCGATTTCCGACCATCCGACGTACGAAAAATTTTTAAATTTTTTGTCGGAAAACTTGTATGTCTCATTGATCCGAATTTCGGATCCGATATCCAGTCAAAAGAAAAGAAAATAAGAGCATTTTAAGGGTCAACCTGTGAAACTGCAATGAAAAAAAAAAAAAGAAATAATAACCTATCGGACTAAAATACTATTTAATGGAAGAAAGAAAGTGGTTCTTGAGTATGAGGTAAATTCAGGTTAAGGTTAAAAAATTTTAAAGATTTTAAATTAAAAATGTTTAATTTAATATTCAATATAATTTAAAATTACCCCAACAAAGTAAATAAAGTAAGGTTAGAAGACAGAAAGAAACGTCCGACATCGTACAAGTAAATTAATTAACTCCATCCGACGTCGGATAAAATGTTAAAATATTCGGTTGAAAAATGGCGCCAAAATGTTCTGATCAATTAAAATACTTTCGGATGATCGGATCGTCGGAAATCGGACGCATGAGACTCCGGCTTTAGACCGTAAATTTAAACATTAGGGCTGGGCTGGTCCTGTGCGAGACACAGAGCTTTTTTCAAATGTCCAAAAAGTACTCAAGAGCTACACAGATACCCGTCAAGTTAATAGGTCGCTCAAAAAGCTGTACCAGGGCCGCTTTAAAAAATATCACTATTTTGACCTCTAAATAACCTTAAAATCTCGCTGTTCTAACGTGATGGCGAAAAACTGACCGCCGAAAGACCTGGGAATACCATCGTCCGGTCAAATAGTCAGCACTTTAGCGCTTTCTTTAATTTAAAGATATTTTTTTAATTAATATTTTATTTTAAAGCGGTTTTTTACAAAGAATTTAAATTAAAACCATGTTAAAAAATGCAGCTATTTGCAGAGATCTTTAGAAACGTTCGTTTACTCAATTGCCGGCCGTGGTTTAAAAATTCCTCGTCTTTACGTTCGTGCCGCACCTTAAGTTACGGCGCCCCTGGGCTGTAGCCCAAATAGCCCATAGGGTTACCATGGCCCTGATTGTGCTAAAAACATTTTAGTACTATTTTGCAGCACTTCCAATAAGGTTTAAACTGTTGCTTTAGTTTTTCCAGTCCGGACCTGGATTTAAAGCGATTCTGTTAAGTAGTAAGTAAAATACAGGCGATAAAAATGTTAGCCCATTGATATAAAACACCCTGTATCTATAGATGGTAAAGGTTCACCTTAAGATACTCTATCTATGGTAAACGTATGTACACTTCCTCAAGAAATACCCTGTATATATACAGCGTGTCCAACCAAAAATTGTTGAATTTAAAAACAATATTTTAGAATTATGGTCTGCTTGGTCTGAAATGACAATTTGTCAAATTTAATTCAAATAATTAATATAATATACGGTTAGTTACAACGAAATTAGTAAAAATCACCACTTGTAAACCACCTTTACTTCGGAAGTTGGAGTAAAATATTATTAAAATATATTGTTCAGAATTAACATTTATGTCATTATCCAAAATTATAAATTGGTATTTAACTAACTTTTAACAATTTCCAAGTTAAGTTTTAAAGACAATAAAAAGAGTAAAAACGGTCATGTAGAATAGATTTTACAACATAGTTTGTAAAACCTATTCATCATAACCGCCGCTATTAAAATTTCAGCGTAAATCAAACACTTTTTCTTTTAGAAATACAATTTTGGGGTGGTTTGGTTCAAAATTAAGCCCATCCAAAATGATCGTCCTTTTTAGTTTTTATTCTTAACCAACTTAACTTTCAAATGGTTTTTGATGGTTTTTGAATCAAACACTTTCTTTGGCAAAAAATGTTTTCACACCATGTCGCGCAGTACCTGGTGTACTCAGGTAGGTAGATCAGGCAATCAGCCAATTACTTACTCATTTATCCTATCTAGACAACTATGTGAAGTTTCTACCTGAAACAAACACTTCATAAAACATATGACATGGGCTATTGGACTATGACCTGCGAAGGGATACGTGTTAATCTGTTGGAAGTCGCTAGAGGAGGTTAATGGTTAATTGCAGTGAGAAATACTTTTGACCTCGAAACAAGAATCCGTAAAAATATTAATAGACTTTTTTCGCGGCAAAGAAAAAGATTGAGTTGTGAGGCATTGAACTGTAAAATGGGTGCCTTAATTCAAAATCAGATGAAGGACCTTTGAAACAGATATCTGCTTTAATCTGCACTTGCTTTCCAAATCAGGCTTAAGAAAATTAATACTACTGGTACTATCCTTAGCAAAACCATGAATTGGGTTAATCGTGAAAAAAACATCTTTAACGTGGAGTCAGAATAAAATTGGTGCCTATACTGAGCCCTGGGATACCCCAGCATTAGTTTGGTAAAAGCTAGAAGAGTGACCATCTACAGAAACTGATATAAATCAATTAGAAAGAAAACTGTGGAGCAAGCTATAGACTTTGCCTAAGTTAAGTTTTTTCAATGCCAGCCGTTAAGAATCTACATTTTTTTTAAAGGGTTTTTAGGAAGACATTTTAGGGACAATCTTACTTTTCCCAAAGCTTAAAATTAGTTACAAATAGTTAAAAATAATTATAATTGTACTTGTTTATTTTTTTCTTTTAAATATATAACTTATTACACTTATTGTATTCATAGGAACACAACACATTTATGCACATGCTATATATAGCTCAAATTATTATTTAATATCTACTAATAATTTTTTTGCGGAATTGCCAGGAAAGTAATTATTTTTTTATTTATGGGTTCTATACGTACCTATCACACAAAAAAGGTATTTACCATGTTTGTTATGTAACATAGGGATTTAACAATAAACCATGTCAAAGCATTTAAAAACAAAATATAGGGTGGACCATGTATTTGTTAACATTAAAACAAAATATAAACAATAAACTATATGAGTAAGAGAGTTAATTAAACCAGTGTCTTTGGTTCATGAGTATGCACACGATTCTTTAAATAGCTCCATAAAAAGAAATCTGCTGTGGTCAAATCGGGACTCCTTGGTGGCCACGGAATTTCGCCTCTCTTAAAGTTCAGCTTTCCCGGAATCATCTCATTAACTACCGGCACGGACTCGTTAGAAGTGAAGCAAGTGTTTCCGTCTTGCTGCAACCTAGTTTTCCAATTGTAGCTAGCAAATTCTTGTAGCTGTGATGCTACAAATTTACGTAACATTCTTACATACTCAGTAGAGTTGATAATGACCGTACGGCTGCAAAAATCTTCGAAAAAATAGAGCTTAATGATTCCAGCAGATTTCTTTCTGTGGGGCTATTTAAAGAATCGTATATACATGGTGACCCAAATTTGAGCCTCATCATTGATAGCTCGGGAACTTAAAGAGGTACGAGGTTGGTTAAATGAAGGCAAAGTTGCGCAATTTGATTTTTTTATGGCTCTATTTGAAAAAAAACCAAAAAAATTTTAATTCTCTTCTACTTTTTCTGTTTTAAAGACAGTGTTTTGATTTACCAACGTTTGAGAACCTTCATTAACTTTTTTTTTAAAAACCTTTTTTTTTCGGATTTGAAGAGCTCTAAAACCCAAAAACCCTGTTATCGCACTTATTAAAAAAAAACCCTTATAATGTTTTCCTCTAAAATCTTTTTTTGTCTCTCTCAACGCATGATTTTTTTAAAATTCCATTATTATAAATTTTTTTGAATAAGTGCGATCTTATTGGGTTTTGGGTCTTAAAAAAAACCACAAAAAAAAACCGGACCTTTTTTAATAACGAAGTTAATGAGCTCAAAAGCAAAACGTCGGTGTGTAAACCTAATATCACTATCTATAAATGTAAAATTTATTTTGTTACATCTATTCAAATAAAATCTAAAAATTAAAATGAAATTTTAAATTCTTTTTTTCAAAAATTTTAGAAATAGAAAGTTAAAATTTTAAAGGTAAAAAACAAATTAAGCAACCGCATTTAACCGACCTCGTATCTCTTCAAGTTTCCGAGATCCCAATGATGAGGGTTGATTTCGAGACACCCTGTACAATTAAAAACCAAAGATACTGCTCCAATTAGATTAGAGAAAAAATATTTACAGTCTCGCTGTATCGGTGGTCATTTAGATGAAATTTTTAAAAAGTAAATATCCGTTTTATAACTGGATTGCCAATAAATAATTAAAAAAAAAACTCATATGGTTAATTTTTTAGGTACCCTGTACCTGACTGTATTCTTTTTTTAGTCAATATTAACGTATATATGTTTAAAC
>JAHBCN010001881.1:0-104682 GCA_019359885.1 Listronotus oregonensis | reverse complement strand
ATTTAAATATAAAATTTAAATTAATTTATTTTATAATTTTTTTTTTTTTTAAATAATATAAATTTAATTTTTTAAAATATTATAATTAATTTAATATAATATTATAAAATATTTTTAAAATTAATATTTTAAAAATTTTAAAATTTTAAAAATTTAATTTTTATTCTTGGGCCAAAATTTTTTTGGGCAAACTTTTACGTCCAAACCATAAATATTTTCGGAAAAAATGGTAAAAATTAAGAAGATTCCTTGTTAAATTTACCACCCTTGCTTGAGACTGGACTTAGTCTGAAAAAGGTTTTAGATAAACCCTTAGTGAATCAGCAGAGATAATTATTTACTCCATCTAAACATGAAATTAAGGCCTAAAAATGTTTGTAAAATCTGTCTCAAATAAAAATATGCTTTTCTTTATTTAAGATCGTGCCCTTAAAAGCCTTAAATGTCTTCTAATTTACGAACTTATTTAATGCAACAGGGCATTGGGTTACAAAATGTCACTTAAACTGCATTTTTAAAAATTTAAATTTAGAATATTTTCCTAACAATTTACGGTGGGTTTTAGATAAATGCGGCAAAAGGTTTCAACGGCAAATTGCTCAAATTGAGAAGTGGTATCGTGGAAAATTTTAGCATAGAACATGTTAACGGAGTACTTAAACGTTAAACCGATCCGTTTAAGTACAAGCAAAAAACATATTAAATTATTTTTTTTATTGTCTTCTATTTTTTTTAACATGTTGAAGTATTTTTTCTTAAAAAAGGTATTTAGTTTTTTTTTAATCTTTAAAAATTTAGTATATCGCTTATGATTCAAATTTTTCGTATTTTAAATCCCTTTTCCTTTTTCTAAAACCTATGGGTGGTAGGTATAAAGCGACCTTATATTTATTTACAGCACGTTATAGTATTAAATAAAAAATCTTAAAAACCAGGCTTCTACAAAAATTTAAAAATATTAGTCGCAGATTTTTTTTTGCTTATGAAGACATTTCTTATGAAAATGTATATATTTTTGGGTTTTATTAAGACGTTAAATTTCAATTTCCTTTAATATAATGTTTTGTAGATAGTTCCTATATTTCTCCTATTGATGCGATAACATAGACATATTTTTTTAATATTTAGTTAGTAATGGAGTCCCCTTGGCCCAAAAAATGTTAAAACCTCGGAACCCAGCGACTGTGTATAAAATTTAAAATAAACTATTAAACTTATTAGTTTATATCCTCTATAAAAATGTTTACACCTCAAAAATTGCCGCTTTTTCCCTGGGGGTGAATGCCACCCCTTCTTGGGGGTGGATTTTTTTTATCAAAAATAAGTACGGAAGTGGATAGATTGACTAATTCTAAGCAACTTTTGTTTTACAAAGTTTTTTCCGAATGGCATTTTGTGAATTTTTCAACCAAAAAAACCACGTTTTCAGACGGTTTTTCGCAAATAACTCGAAAAGTAAGCATTTTATCAAAAATATCATTCTTACCAAAAATGTAGCTTATAAAAAAACAACAAGAATGGTGAGCTTATGATGTCCATAAACCCAATACAAACGGAGTTATAGTCTGTTGAAGGTTGATTCTTATTCGTCAAATGCAAACATTAAAAGTTTCAAAGTAATATAACCGAAAAAAAATACATTTTTCGGGAAAAGCTCATTTTACCTTTTTTAAAGTACTTGAAAAGACCTTTATTTTTGTTTTTTATAAAAGTCTTTAGCGCTAAAATTAAGCGAGTTATGACCAAAATAAAGTTGATCTCTAATTTTTTGGATGAAAAAAATGTGAAAATCATCCCCTAATTACCACCCCAATTGAAAATAATCTTTGTCACCTTACAGTTTACTTTTTTATGTATTAGTAATATGCTTAGGAAGTTTGACGGTTTTTAAAATCATATTTTTAAAAAAATTTGAGCTTAAAATGAAAGAGACATTTTTTTAATTTTGAAAAAAATAACCTTTTTTTCAAAATAACTCAAAAATCCTTAATGATGCGTAAAGTTTTGTAGAATACAAAATTGTAGGTTTTTCTTTACCAAAAATTTTCGTTTTATTTTTGTATAAGTATCATTAACGGTTTTTGAGATATTTTGAAGAAAAGGCTATTTATTTCTAAATTACAAAAATGTCTCTGTCACGTTAAGCTCAATTTTTTTCCAAAATATGCGCTTTAAACCGGTCAAACTTCCTGAGCATATTACAAATACAAAAATAAAGTGAATTGTAAAGTGACAAAGATTATTTTCAATTAGGGTGTTAATGGGGGGGGGTGATTTTCACATTTTTTCATTAAAAAAAATAGAGATTAACTTTATTTTGGCCATAACTCGCTTAATTTTAGTGCTAGAGACTTTTGTAAGAAACAAAAATAAAGGTTTTTTACGTACTTCAAAAAGGGAATTATGAGCTTTTCCCAAAAAATGTATCGTTTCTTGGTTATATTACGTTAAAACTTTTAATGTTGGCATTTGACGAATAAGAACCAACCTTCAACAGGCTATAACTCCGTTTATATTGGGTCCATGGACCCACCATTTTTGGTGTTTTTTTGTAAGCTACATTTTTGGTAAAAATGATATTTCCGATAAAATGCTTACTGTTCGAGTTATTTGCGAAAAACCATCTGAAAACGTGTTTTTTTTTTAGTTGAAAAATTAACATATTCAATTGCGAATAACTCGAAAATTAATGCCTTTCAAAAGAAACTTTATAAAACAAAAGTTGCTTAGAATTAGTCAGTCTATCCACTTCCGTACTTATTTTTGATAAAAAAATTCCATCCCCGAGAAGGGGTGGCATTCACCCCCAGGGAAAAAGCGGCAATTTTTGAGAGGTAAACATTTTTATAGAGAATATAAACTATTAAGTTCAATAGTTTATTTTAAATTTTATACACAGTCGCTGGTTTCGAGGTAATAATCTAAGGTGACTCCGCTATAGACGAACAAATGCAAAAAAATGGTATTATCAGTTTGACGTTACCATTTTGAAAAATTAATTTGTTCAGCGAATTGCACATTCATATTTATGGCTAGTGATAGGGAAATGTAAAAAAGTTTTTTTAGGCGCATAAAACGATAAGAATAATGCCTGCTATAGTAAATCAATATTAGTTATTCTTGTTTAAAACTATACAATAAAAGTTCGTTATTCTACGACTTAAATTTTAATCCGAAACATGACTCTTAAGATACGTTTTACTGTCCAATTTTTTTCAAAACAATATTTATTCACTTTGTATACGAACAGCAATAAAACTGCTAAAAATATAGTGAATCAACTATTATTTGGGTATTAACCAAAAATTAATATCTCTTATATCTACGTAATTTTTATTTGCGAATTTCTGTGTAGCGAAATCTGGCGAATAAAGTTATTTGAAAAACAAGTTTAAATAATCAGAATAGAAAATAGTAATCAAACAATAATTCGATATTTATTCGGTAAAAATAAATAATACCAAAAACACTTATACAATATAAGGGCCAAGTTCCTATCTAAAAATCTCGGCCTCTTAAAGTACTAAGATCCAAAATCAGATTAAGTTCTTTTTTGACTTGGCAAGTTTTTCACTGATTTATCTGTTATAACATTTTTTTTTTCGTTATAACAGACTTTTTTTTACTAATACAGACAGATCAGTAAAAAAACTTGCCAAGTTACAAAAAGAACTTGGTCTATTTTTAGATCTGATATATTTGTATAGGAACTTGGCCTTTATTTTACATTAAATTTCACAGGACACTTCAAACGGAGTAATACTTCTAGTATACACTAAGACAGCAGGGATTTTTTTCTTTTTAATAACATATCTACTACCCACTTCTGTAAATCCTGATGCCAACTCTACTGACTGTGATTTCAGTAAGGTATCAAAGGTAAGATTTAATATCTTACCGATGAACAATGATATTTGTTTAACAAGTAAACCTTTTCTCTCTGTTGTTCACTGTGCACTCGCTACTAGTGATGGGCGGCATCGAATACTTTAAAGAATCGAATACTACATAATCGAGTACAACTTGGAATCGAATACTTGAATGCAAAAAATGCCGCATATTTCTTTGAGTTCTCTATCTCCGTCTACGACGCACACCGCCGGCCGCCAGGATCGATTAAAATCCAAATTCTGTTGCATTGGGAAATAATCTGAAATAAAATCGACCGATGTTTGTTCTTGATTCCCATGAAATTCGGTTCTGTGCCTTGAGTACAAAGTACAGATACAGATTACAGAATACTAGTTTACTACTAAACTGAATAAAATATAAAGTACCGGAATTGATCCCATACTGAACCTAAGACCTAAGTAGTCGAGTACTTTCGATTCTCTTAGGAATCGAATACTACTCGATTCCTGTATCCGAGTACTCCCATCACTACTCGCTACAGCCCTACTGACCAGACCCGTAAGACGGGCGAACGAGTCTAGGGACAACATAAAGAATAAAATGTCTTCTTTAAACTATCTTAAAAAGGAGGAATACTTCTAATTTTATATATATATATATATATATATATATATATATATATATATATATATATATATATATATATATATATATATATATATATATATATATATATATATATATATATATATATATATATATAAATAAAATATAAATATTGTTATAGTAACTTCCAAAAAAGTAATGGGACACAGAGAACAGCAGATTCTTTGGGTCAAAATAATGCAATTTACGTAAACTTGCCTTATCCAGAAAGTTAATAATAACAAAGATACAGGGTGTTAAACTTTTAATTTTGCTTTCGTTTTTTCTTAATAATTCTTTAACCAAATGACTTAGCGGTACAAAATTTGGGATCTGGGGGTTTTCTGAGGCGAGAAATTTAAGTTCGTCCACGCTTTTGATGTTGCTACTAGAGGGCGCCAGCTACGGCCTACCTCACTTGTTTTAATTGTCGTAACTTTTTTTAGGCTTTGAATATTGACCTGTTTATTAAAAAATAAGTTACTATGAATCCATTTGCATCAAAAATGTATACTTTATTTAAGCCTCTAGGAGCAGCCGTTCTCGAGATAAACGCACTTTAAAGGATCTTGCAATTTTTTTATGGAAAATAAATTTTATCCAATTGTTTTCAAACTTTGCATAGTGATAGTTCTAAACACGCTGATCAAAGGTCTTCCATGGCACAAAACCCGAAAACGCCTCCAGCCCCCCCAAAATCACCCTCAAAGGTCACTGGGGATTGGGGACTGCTGTAGCTCTGTGTCCCAATTGGGTTAATATATATATATATATATATATATATATATATATATATATATATATATATATATATATATATATATATATATATATATATATATATACAGAGTGTCCCAGAATTTGTGACAATCTTTAGAAATTTAATAGAAAACCTAAAAATATTATGACAAGTTCCCATAAACTTTTTTCCTACGGAGGTACAGGTACATAACGGAGGCTCCTGAAAATCGTTTTTGTTTAAATAACTGTTAAAATACTGGGCGTAATTTAATATTTTTTTTAATTTAATGGGTACTACATAAGTCTACTTAAAATAAACCCATTAAATCATATTTGGCTTATTTAGTTTGCCAGGAAAGGACTAGCTCTGGCCCAATAATAGCAATTTTTTTAACACCCTGTATGATAAAGGCTCAACAATATTATTTTTGGATAGCTTTAACCTTAAACTAAAAAAAGATATTCTGATTGACATCGATAAAATCAACTGTTTACGAGAAATAAAATATCATGGTTGGTATTTTTTTACATTATACAGGGTGTTTTCTAATTATACGTCAATATTTAGGAAAGCAATTTTTGGGTGCATTTTAAGAAGAAAACTTTATATGAACGTATGTCCTAAACGTGTTTAGGACATACGTTAGTTAGTTATAATTAATATCTGTAATACCACTTTAGATACTTTAATAAAATTTGGCATAAATGTACTATGTATTAAGAAGCATTTTTTAGTGTACCACATTTTTTTTATTTCCACCAGTGGCGTTCGTACAAAATTTGACCTGCTCCCGTAAACAGTTGATTTTATCGATGTCAATCAAGAAAACTTTTTTTTTATTTAAGGTTAAAGCTATTCAAAAATAAGCCTTTATCATACATGGTGTTAAAAAAATTGCTATTATTGTGTCAGAGCTAGTCCGTCCCTGCCAAACTAAATAAGCCAAATATGAATTAATGGGTTTATTTTAAGAAGGCTTATCTAGTCACCATCATACTAAAAAAATATTAAATTACGCCTAGTATTTTAAAAGTTATTAAAAAAAAAACGATTTCCAGGGTCGTCCGATACGTACCTGTATCCCCGTAGGGAAGGCTCGTAGGAAAAAAGTGTACGGGAACTTTTCATAATATTTTTGGGTTTTCTTTTAGATTCAGAGAGATTGCCCACATATTCTGGGTGTGTGTGTGTGTGAGGAAAAATTAAAACTCCGATTTTCCCTTTGTTTAAAAATTGTTTTTAACAATTTTTATTTTAAAAATAGATAGTATTTAATTTATATAAATTAACCTAGAATTAAAAAAAAATATAATATATTATAGTTATGAAATCTAATTAATAATCGCTCTATTAAAATACGTAAAATGGTTATTCTTAATGCATTATTTTTGACAAAAAATAGGCTATAAAAAATAAAATTGACGAAATCAATTACTTAACTATTGTGGATATTTTTTCTTATTACTTAGTACAATAAAATGTAAAAACTTAAGCAGCCTATTTATTTATTTTTTTTTTAATGAAAAAAAAAATTCTAGAATAACTTACCGTAACTCGAAACATAGTTAACACTTCAAAATATCCTTTGACCGTATCATTGACAATTACACAAGGTGGAGAAGATACGTTTCTTAGTGCTCTCATTGAAATCAATGCGACCAGTCCCACAGATATCATAACAAACAAAGTTTGTAGGTCGATTTTCGTCTGCACTGTTAAAAGCTCCCAGGGTCCCCGCCAACCATTTACACATATAAATGCGAAACACGCTGTATATAGTCTACTTACTAAATAGTACAAAATTCGATTTTTGTCTGGATGAAAATTGTTTTCGAGAACTTTTTGAAACAGTAGGAAGAACAGATGTCCACAAATGCCCACAGATATCGATATTACCGCACTGAGCAAATGGTTATTTGGAGTGACATAAATGTCCATCAATGTCCAAACACTTCTCCAATAACCAACCACACAAGGGCAGACGATCACCGCCGAAAACAGTAG
The DNA here is from genome assembly GCA_019359885.1 of Listronotus oregonensis. Lineage (NCBI taxonomy): Eukaryota > Metazoa > Arthropoda > Insecta > Coleoptera > Curculionidae > Listronotus > Listronotus oregonensis. The sequence continues at coordinate 97,439 of JAHBCN010001881.1, read as the reverse complement.
GTCTAGTACAGTTATAAGTGTATAATAGGTGGTACCATTCCCTTGAAAGGTATCGGGCAAACCGGCGGTACTACCTCGCATGTTGGATTTTTTTTAAATGCTACGAAAAAAAAGTCGCATTGCTGGATTAGCTCGCAAGCAGCTCAAAAGAATTGTTTGGAGTACTAAATAAATTTTATTAGTGATGATAAGCTAGTGGACGCAACGATGCGGTGGGGACCGACTCACGTGACCCATTTATTAAATTTATAGAGTACCTCAGCTAGCGTTCGGCGAACCTGATGTGAAGTTATGAATGGATGAACTATTTAAATGATTAATATTTTTATTGCATTTATAGATCACGCACCAATGATTTCTATTATTTAATTGTATTAAAATTTTAATAGTTTTCAAGTTCTAGGCCTTTTTTGGAAATAAGAAGTAATTGACTATGAAAAATAAATTAGGACAATTTAATTAAGTTTACTCTGCGTACCAAAATCAGTGTTTACCTGGTGTACGAAAAATTTAAATACGTTGTAATATTTCTGGAATTAGTAAAGATAGGAAAACCAAATTTTAGCAGGTGTACAGTGCGACCCATGATAAGTGAACCCCCAGGTTTTGGTCCTTTTTTGATTTTAGAATTTTCAAAATAAAAATTTCTTAAATCGAACAGATCAAAGTTTTTTATGACCAGAATTTTTTTTCGTGGTCAACTACCAACGAGTAATCGCAAAGTCGTCTTTTTTTTCCCTCTAAATAACTTCGTAGAACTTTCTAAGCATCAAATGGGTGCAATCTCACTTTATTATTTTGTAAGTCTCATAAAAGGTTCACTACACTAGTCCAGGAAACGAACCATTATGCCTAGAAATTTTTTCAAAATGAATGGAATGACTTGAAATTTTGACGGTAGGTAGAGAATAGTTCAAGAATCAAAATCTATATTATGCCGAAGGGCGCCTTTACCTTGGGGGTGGTTGCAAAACCATCTCGGGGGTGGAATTTTTTATTTTGTGACCATAGGAATCGATAGAAAAATGATTTCTAAGCAAAAAATGTTTTATTCATTTTTAAATGCATACTTTTCGAGTTATTCGCAATCGAAAGTCGGAGTTTTTTGTCGATAAAATCAACGTTTGAAATCGTTTTTTTTTTGCAAATAACTCGATAAGTTTGCATTTTATCAAAAAACTGTAGATAAAAAAATTGTAGCTTTTGATAAAACGAATAAAAGGTTTTTTTGTAATTTTTGTGGGACCAATACAAAACAAGTTGTGGTTTGTTAAAGGTTAGCTGTTATTCATCAAACACAAAATTTCAACGTTTCAAAGGCAAATAACGCAAAATCTACGTAGTTTTTAAGGAAAACTAATAATAACTTTTTTAAAGCGTTTACAAAGACCTTCCTTTAAAAAAAAAAAGATATGTATCATTAAAGTTAAGTGAGTTATAATTTAAATAAGGTTAGACCAAAATTTTTTGAGTGCAAAAATATTCGAAATCAACCTCCTAATTACCACCCTAATTAAAATAATTCGTAGCCCTTTTTCAATTCTCTTTACCTATGAATCATAAATAAATTCTAAAATTTTAACCGATTAAAATTGCTTAGTTTAAAAAAATATGGAGCTGCAAGTGAAAATCAAATTTCACAATTTTAATTAAAGATGACCTTTTCTTGAAATTAACTTGAAAACAAAGAGAAATATGTAAAGATTACTAAACTACCAAATTGTACCTTTTTGAATTATAAGTAATTTGCTTTTTTTTAAATTTACTGTATGACTGAAATTAAGTGAGATATAAACGTTTAAAACGCGTGTGTATAGACGAGCACTACCTTGTTTCAGCCCTTTAAACTTATCCCTTTAAAAAAGTAAGGGTTTTAAACAATTTTAATATATAGGACCTTATAGCTCTTGAAAAAACCAACAAAATGGTTTTCTAAAGAACTTTTTATCCTAAAACCCGAAGGAGTTTTGCTTAAAAACCATTTTTTTGGAGCATGCTAAGAGCGATTCGATGCTTTTTTGAAAAAAAAAATCCGCGGTTTTGTACTATTTTTTTGCATTGCCATTTTGTAAGGGGTGAATTTTTGAGGTTTAAAAAATTACAAAATTAAATTAGTAATACTTTTGAGCAGTCACAATTTTTAATTACAATTCTGTGACAATATATTAATTTTTCTAGGGTTAACAATTTTTTTTATTAAATCATAAAAAGGGTTGATTTCAAGGGTTGAAATATAATAAATAATGTTTTAAAAAATAAAATACTTTTTTTTTTAATTTATATGAGCCTAATTTTATGTGACTTAAGTTTTAATATGAGAGTTTTAAAGGTTTTTGCAATAAGGGGTAGTTTTTACCCCTAAAAAATAAAAAGCAACCTTTAGCAAAATGGAGATTTTGAAGTGGAGGGTAGGTTAAGCCTAATCCCAAATTTTTATGCAAAACACTGTGATAATATATTAATTTTTTAGGGTAAATATTTTTTAAATCATAATAGGGGTTGATTTTTAAGGGCTGAAATATTTCAAATAATGTTTTAAATAAACAAAATACTTCTTTTTTAACTTATTTGAGTCAAATTTTACTCAACTTAAGCGTTAATGTATAGTTTTATAGGTTTTAGCAATAAAGGGTAGTTATCACCCCTAAAAAATAACGAGCGCCCATCGGCATAATATAGATTTTAAAGAAAAGGGTAAGTTAAGCTAAATCTTAAATTTTCATGCAAATCTATGCATTAGGAAAAAATCGCGACCTTTTGCACTTCTGTCAGCTTCGTTTTCTGGATTATACCCAATATAGCACCAGTGCCGTATCTAGGTATGGCCGCGCCCTTGGCGGGGCTTAATATTTGCGCCCCTTCACACACCGGGGGATTTGGGGATTACCCTTCAACAAAAACGGGGAGATCTGAGGTTTTCCCCAGGAAATTTTACAAAATTAATGTGCAAAGTTGTAGATCTAAAGTTTTTTGATCCGAGGATTTCGTTTCTTTAAAATTCCAATTTTGTGATGGAATTTGTGTCAAATTCTATATTTTTTTATATGGAAATGTTAGCCTACTATTTGAAATAGACACAATTTACATAAAACAACTGTTTGTATCTGGTTTAAAGAATTGGAATATAAATTAACTATACATTCCTATTTGAGGATGATTAAACTTAGAATAAATGTTATCAACAATAAAATAATAGTTACAAAAATACTGTGCTTGGCAGGCCCACTAAAACGTAACATTAATACTTGAATAAATTAAATAATAGGCAACAAAATATTTAATTAAAAACTTGTATTACATGTATTTACAGAAACTATTTAAAATCTTTGCTATGAAACATGTAAAAAAGATTTTAAAATATACAGGGTATTTCAAATTCGACTGTCACCATTGGGCTACCGGAAACGGTAAGAAATACGAGAAAGTTTAAATTGGGGCAAAGTTGCGTATTAATAAAAAAATCCAGGGATGTATTTAAAAAAAAAAGTAATAATGTTGTAGATGGTTTCACGAAAACGAAACGTCGTAAAAAAGTCTTCACCAATACATAAGGCGCAAAAAGTTCCGATAAGAATGTATTTTTAGATTTTTTTTACCTTTTAAAATAAGCTCGTAAAAAAATAAAAAGAAAAATTGGACATTTTAGTTATTTTGCCAATTTTCCAAAATTACAAGAGATAACTTCAATTTTTTAACAGTGTATTATTGGGCTTCCCTATAGGCAACTTTGTCCCAACTTTAACTTCCTCGTATCTCTTACCGTTTCTGAGATCCCCATGGCGAGAGTCGAATTTAAAACATATAATATTAGCTAAAGGATCATTGATTTTTACAGAAACTACCAGAAAAATACATTATAAGTTTGGAACTAGAGCTGCCCCCAATGTATAAAATACCAATTTATATGCAGCTTAAATATTAAAAAAATTTAAGGAGTTATATTTTTTTCAGTCTTAATATATTGAAAATAATTAAATTAAGTATCTAAGTTAAAAATTTGCTATAAAACTGTTCTGTTGTAATTTATTTATTTAATTAATTTTGTTAATAAAAAATATTAATATGACAACGATACTGACAACTCATGAAAAAATTTTTTCATGGCCGATTTTGCGCCCCCAGGTAGCTGCGCCCTTGGCGGGCGCCCATCTCGCCACCGCCTAGATACGGCCCTGTATAGCACTATTGTCAAATTTAATTTTTAAGAAAAATAATTATTTCTTTCGATTAATACGGAGCTTTTCTATTTTCATTGTACTCTTGCGCTTTTCAAATTTTTAAATATTGTTGCTATAAATAGTTGTCCTTGCAATTGTAAAAAAATGTTATTTATTCGAATTAAATAATTTTTACAGTCTCTAAGGAAGGACTGCAGTTATGTTTACTTTGAGATTAACATATTACGAAATTTATTAACATATTACAAATAATTATTTCGTTTGGCCAAAAAATTTGCCAAAAAAATATATGTTTACTTTTTCCTATTTTATTTTATGTGCCGGGTGTCCCAAATTCCAGCCTTATCATTGGGATCTCGGAAACCTGAAGAAATACGAGAACGGTTAAATTTAGGCAAACTGGCGCAATTTGATGCTAATCAACATACCTACCACCTTTAAAGTTTAAAAATTTTGAAGACTTCCGCACTTAAAAAAAAAAAACGAATATTCGCAATTTGACTAGATATAACAAAATTAATTTTACATTCATATTGCTACTTTTTCTGTTCTACAAGACCGTGTTATTAGATTTACACACCGACATTTCGTCTTTAAACTGTCTTCATCAACTTTGTTTTTCGAAAAAGGCATTTTAATGATTTCCTGGTAAGATCTTACCAAAAATTAATTATCTCTCTCTAACACATGATTTATTATGGAAATTGCCATTGATATAAATTTTACAATACATCATTGGTTTTGGGACCTTAGAAGCTCGTAACTTCGACAGTTGCAATAAATTAACAAATAAATTACGTCAAAATATGGGCGAGAAAAAAAAAGAAAATCTAATTATTAGGGGTAGTCCAGACTTTATTCCCACACTGTATAAGGTTTTTTATATTCGTTTTATTGTTATTTTGGTCGTATACAAATTTTACCTACCTGTATTATATTATTTGTAAAATTACGATTTTTTTTTAATGGCACTCTTTGTATTTTCGTTAATATTAAATGGTTTTGTTTTTGTTGTTTGGGATCTACAGTTCAGTAACTGAAGACCTGAAAGTACCCGAAGCTGTAAATAAAGCTGTACAGTTTTCATTTGTGGCGTAATTTTTAGGTCTTCGCGGATGCTTTCAAGCGAGAAAAGTTTATCACGATTCCGACGTGGGAACCCGCTGAAAATGGCCCCCCAAAGTCCCAAAAATGAGTTTCCCGCGAATATCTGCCAAAATAGGCGAATTGGAGAGTTTTTGTTTAAACAAAAAATGAAGATCACCTCGAAATCTACAAAAACAATTCCCACCATTTTTTTCACAGCACCAATATTTTTCGCAAAAACGGCCGTCGAAAAATCCATAACATTCCACACTGGATAGATGTGGTAGTAGGCTAAAAAATGCAGATGGGCAAAACAATTTTTTATCAAAACGCAAGAAAGATGGTGAAGGAAATTTTCTGGGATCATTGGACACTTGCTAAGGTCTCGTTATAAAAAAGAAATGGCATTAACAAACCATTTTTTTTTAAATATCAATAAATTAATGAGAAAACAAACATTGACAGCTTTTTTTAATATTTTAGAAAAATCAGAATGGACCCAAACTCATATGCAATGATAGGTACGGGTTTTCCCAATCCGATGAACTTTGAATGATTCAAAAATGATCATTATTGCCCGAGTAATGGAACAATTCGTCCGCCCACTTATAAGTTAATCCCAAGGAAGTTTAAAGGTGTATGGAAGCTCAATGCTATGGCCCATTCGATCAAAAAATGTACAGCCCAGTATGAAAATAACTGTCAGAGTTGGCCCCGCCGATTTTGCGCAATAACGAAATTCCACGAAATAATTTAATGTGTTGCCTACTTACACACTGATAAATCAGTGTGTAGTTAGGCAACACATTATACTTTTATGAGAGCCGTATTAGTTTCGATTGTTTTGCTTTGTGTGATTATATTTTGTGGTTGCAGAAGTTTTTTGGATTGATAAAAACCTTCTTATTTTAGTGATTAGTGTTTATTAAATTGTGACTATAATTTTGTGTTTATTGTTTGTTACTTATAATATCAACAAAATGACTAGAAGGTTTTATGGTTTGTCTTGCAAATCTAAGGGTAACATACCGCATTTTTACTTTAGGTTAGTATTTCTTATATTTAAATTAGGTGCTTCTTAAGGAGACGTAACGTTAGGTAACCGAATAAATAATAATAATATATCAATTATGAATAATGAAAATGAAAATTTCATAGGAAATAGCAGTGAGAAAAGTAAGCAATCTTAACTATCTTTTAGATGATTTCCACAATGTTTGTGTATTTCTGTGGATTATTAAAAAGAAATAAGGTTTACATTTAGGTACTTTTATTTATTTAATAATTTAGTACATTCTTTTAAAGGATCAAAATTATTAATTACTGGGCAGACCAGGCAAATTTTAATATATACAGATACAGGTACCTCTAATTGAATAAAAGAAAGTACAATTTTATGTTAAGTTCCTTTTGCTTTTTCTATATTTGTTTAAAAGAAATTAGATTTTTGGTTTCTTAAACTTACATTATCAACTTTTTAAGCTCGACATACTGTAGACACATAATATTTAACGGTTACTGTTACAATGGATACCTAGGTAACAAAAACAAAGGTTACTAATCATTTTTAACCACTGTTATTCTGTCTCATGAATGTTTGTTATTAGTAAAAAGTATATGCCTAAAAATCAGTTATAAAAATTTTCACTTTTTAATGTACAACCACAATCTTAGGATTAGATTAAACTCATTTACACTATCTTGCCCTTCTTTTATCACAAAATTGGTGATAAGTACATGAAACTATCACAACTATCATACAATGTTTGAAATTTATTTTTAAAAAATCGTATTTTTATTTATTTTCAAAGATTTTTGGTAAAAATGCAAAACTTCCAAAAATATCGACCATTTAAATAGAAGGCTGTAAAGTGGCGCCATCTATTCTTTCCATATTATATCAGATGATATAAACTTCAATATTACACAATAATTTTAAATATTCTATGGTACTATCGTTTAATAACCAACAATTTTGTACAAAAAATAAAAAAAAAAGTGAATGCTTGAATTTGACATTTGATGATGTCAACTTTATAGATAGTAACAAAGAATTATGGAAGTCCGGCTCTGACCTACTATTCATTGCGCAAACTCCGCGGGGCCAATCCCCTGATTCCCGCTGCCCTGCACGCCTGGACAATTTTGCTCTACAGTATTGGGCTTCCATACACCTTTAAACTTCCTTGGTGAATCCATAAAGATAGAGGCATTCTAGTGGTAGAACGGCAGCTGAAATAAGGGGACTTTTGGGTCCCGTTATCTCGAAAACTATCGATTTTTTGAAAAAAAATATAGAGACCATTTTTGTAGACTACAAGGCGATCTTTATTTTTTGTTTAAACAAAAATTTTCTAATTCACATATTTAGACAGATATTAGCGGGAAACCAATTTTTCGGGCCTTGAGGAGCCATTTTCAGCCCTTTCCCACCTGTTAATGTTGATAAACTTTTTTTCGTTCGAACTCATCCCCGAAGACCTAATAATTGCGTCACAAGGGAAAACTGTACAGATTTATTTACAGCTTTACCCCTTCATTTACTGGACTATCTAAGAGTGTTTTATAATTTAAACACAGTTATATAAATTTTTGACTTGATTGATGATTTTTAAATTTTCTTTAAAAAACCAGGTATGTACGATACAACTCAAAAATACATAAAGAATAGGGCAAGTTCTTTATTCCATCGATAAAAAGTTCGCTGAATTTATGCGCTGAACGTCAAATGACGTCATGACAAGTTCTGATGGAACGAATTAAAACGAAATGTTTAAAAACGCTTTGCTTTTTGTTTTGCAACTATCAATGCTCAACTGATTGTTGTGTTTGTCTTCCGTATTTATTTATATTTTTTGGCTCAAGTATTTTATAAAAACGCTTTGATGGAATCCCTTGGACTCTCTAGTGGTAGTTTAAAAACGGTTTGATGAAAAAGCGCTTAATGCGCTGGATCCATCGATGCAATTAAAAACTTGCCCATACTATAAAAGAAACGTCAAACAAGGCGCACTAAAATGCTTTTTTTAGGATATAAAAATAATAAATAAGAATATAGTTTTTTCCCTTTAAGATCAAGCCAGCATGTGTAACTTTAGGATTTTGTCGAAATTTTGTTATAAAGGCAAGTAGTTTCTGGTTATTGGCTGTTACCTAAATGTGTGCAGAACCTATTAAATTTTCCCTTTTTTTTAACCACAACTAACCGATAAACAAACTTATGTATCAACAATTGTAAATTTCACTTTTTTGTAAACGTACTCAAACCCTAGGAAAGCACACACTGAAAAAATCTTCAGAGGAAAAATTGCGCAGGCAATGTCCGGAGAATTAAGGCGTTCTCTCTCATACACACACGCATACTGGAAATCCTTAAGGCCAAGCCTGTGCAGTTTTTTCTTTAAGAATTTCCATAAGATGTGTGGCTGGCATAAGAAGATTTATGGGGCTTTTTTTACCTAAAGCCTTTTCATTTTTGACGGTCTACATAAAATTTCTTTTGAAAGCAGTAACTGTTAAAACAATAGCAAATTAAGTAGAGAAAGTAATTTAATAAAGCATCTTTTATTTAATATAAAAAACTAACAATATATACAATAAATATTATCACATTTGAAAATTGTGTCTTTATATTCTAAAACTACATACTATCAAATACATTTCTACAGGTAAAACCAAGAATCACCTTATTTCCGAATAATTACATTGTAATTAAAAATTGTACAATTCTATTATTATGAGTGCCCCGTTCTGTATATTTTGTTTTGTGCATATGGTCTGCATAGTCTAAAACGAAAGTTTACCAAGCTTTACTCAAATTATTTTTATATGAAGTATCTTTAATTTGAAGGTTAGAGCAAATTTTTAGTAAGAAACATTGTTTAAAATATAAAGTTATGTCATAATTTTGAGTAATAGCTCGTAAATTTAGACTATGATATTGGAAACATTTTTTGTGTTTATAAAGATACTGGCATGTTATCACCTTCAACTTCTAACTGTAAAGGAATTTTGTTTAAAGAATAATGGATATCGCAATACACATTTTAATTAAAGAATTAAAAAATAATTATTATTGTTTTTATTATTCTTACTGTAGGTAATTTTTCCAAACACCATAGTTTAAGTAAGTAACGAGCTATAAGTTTAGATCATGACATAAAGTTTAATTCTAAACAATATATTTTAATAAAATTTTGCTCTAATCTCGAAATTAATTTTTTTCGTAATGCCATTATGACTGATCCTGTATAATTTCGATTTAAGTAACATTTGGCAAACTGTCGTATTAGACCACGTAGATAGTGTATTGTACACAGGTACTAGTTCTTCTTCAACTTTTACTAGCTTGGCTTACAATTATTCTAAACGAAATGAGTATTTTTAAACAAATATTTTTTTGCCAAAGTAGTGTACACAGGCACTGTTTTTTAACATCGGAAGCAAACATCGATGTCTTGTAAACATCGGTTGTAAAACATCGATGTTTGCTAAACATCGATGTTAAAATTTAAAAGATTGCTACTATTTAAGGAAATTTAAAAAAAATAAATTTAAATAGAAAATCAAAAAATATCAAAATTATATTTCTTTTCCCAATTAATTCAAATCCCAGAATTTTTTTTGGGACGGATTGTAAAAAAACAAGCTTAGATAGGCGTTTTCCTTGCAAGCTATATTTCGTTTTGTTTCGCAGCCATAGTATTACCGGATTTTGAAAATAGCCGTTCCTTAACAGTTTTAAAGCTTTTGGTGCTAGATCAGAATATTTAAAGGAATTTTGTTGCCACCAGACGATAGGATAGGATTATGATAATTTCCCGAAATTAAACGAGTGCCGATACGCATGTCGGGATGATTTGCGGTGTTGCAATTCAACAGAATTCATAAAAAAAACAATGTTGTTGGATATCGACTGGAGCGAAAACTAGTTATTTTTAGTTTTCAGTAACTTCATCAAAAAATTTATATTTTATTTGGAGCTTGAAATATTAAGAAACCTTTTTTTATAACATTGAAAATCGAAAGGTATACATCCATGTTGACATCGATGTTTGTGACATATAACATCGATGTTAAAAACATCGAACATCGGTAACAAAACATCGATGTTTTAAAAACATCGATAAACATCACCCAGCACTAGTCAGTAGTGTCGTTGCAAAAGTCGTCAATAGTCGGAAAGGGTTTAATTTACAAAAGATTAAAATGGTAAAATTAAAATCATTTACCTCTGGGTAAAATTCATTTAAATTTAAACAAAGTAACAATTCGAAAACAATTAAAACTAGACACGTACCTTACATTTTAAATCTAGAAATATTAAAAAATACCATCATTGCCACATTTTTTTGAGCTTCCCTATCTATCCCTTTTTTTTTTTTCCTTTTTTTACCAGAGTCTTTGAGTATTATTAATATATTTTTTTAATAACAAAATTTATTAGTTTAATTCACCTTTTGATAAGTATGCCAAGAAATATTTAAAACGGGAAGTCTTCTTTTCTAATTTTTACCTAAACACTTGTCAAAAACACAAGATATATAATGTTTTTTAAAATATACGTTTTTATTACTAATATAAACTATTAAATATTTGAACATACTCTCAAGGAACTCCGCTTTTAATATGATTATTATTTTTCGTATCAACATCTTGACTTCCATTAATGTTAACTACATGGTAGTTTGCTAAATTAAATTTATTCTTTAGAAACTTCTGCTTTGATATGTTCATTCCGGACCATATAGAAAGCCACGTATCATATTTTTCTTGATCCAAAATGACTTTCAAATAATTACATGGAAACACCACACATGTTCCATCAGGTTCTTCACAATCCACGCAAACTCCTCGAACTAATACTGAATTAGAGCAACCCATTAGAATAAGTATTAACATGGGTATCCAATGGGAGATCCAGCAACTTAATTCCGGATCGTCTAAAAAAAAGTTTTGTTTTGAATACCTGAAATACTTCCTTTGGTTATTATGACTAAGTTTATATCGTTTTCGATTTTATCAGATAGAAATTCTAATCGATAAATAGTATCCGCCAATGATCGTATCTGCTCAAAATGATGGATGGACTTTCTTGGGCCAATCGTACGACAGTAAACCAAGGAAGTTTGAAGGTTTATGGAAAGCCAATGCTGTAGAACAAAATTGTTCAAGTGTTCAGAGCAGCGGGCATAGGGGAACAGGCCCGGACTACCATAATTCTTTATTACCATGTATAAAGTTGACATCTTTAAATGTCAACTTTCACTGTTTTTTTTGCACAACATTGTTGGTGATTAAACGAAACTATTATAGAATATTTAAAAAGTATTGTGTAATATTGGATTTTATATTATCCGATTTAATATGGAAAAAATTGATGGCGCTACTTCACAGCCTTCTATTTAAGTGGTCGATATTTTTGGGAGTTCTGAATTTTTACCAAAAATCTTAAGAAAATAAATGAAAATACGATTTTTTAATAAATTTCAAACATTCTATGATAGTTTGGTGTACTTATCACCAATTTTGTGATAAAAGAAGGACAAGATAGTGTAAATGAGTTTTATTTAATTATCATATTTAAGGCTCGATATCTGAAAAATCAGACGTTGTGGAAAAAAACTTACTTTATATTTGTAATGAGCGCTCCAAATGCAAAAAATCATCGAAATCGGCGTCAATAAAAGTAAAAGCTTACCATAATTTAGACTGGTTGTTTGAATTTCAAGCTCATACAATATTTTATAAGATATTTTTTATAAAAGCACAATAAAATAGTGTCACCTCATGCAGGTAGAGATCGAACGCTGTTAGAACAACACCGACACGTCACGGTCTCATATCAGTTTGCCATTTGAGACCGTGACGTATCGGTGTTGTTCTAACAGCGTTCGATCTCTACCATAAACAAATTTAACGAGAAGTATAGAATTTTTACACAAGCATTTTTAATTTTAATTTTTAAATCTTGGGACAGTCCACCAAAACTAAGCTTTAATACTAACGTACCGTGGGTGTCTTAAGTGTGCTAAGAGGTAGTTTATTTACACATGACCTAAATATTTGAAAATTTGGAGAAGGGAAAACTTCTGCGGGTAGCAGATTCTAGTCTGGGCACTCTGGGGATGACGGAACGAAAAAAGAAGAAAGTTCGGAGCTTCTTAAGGATGCATAAAAGTGGCACTACGTGTTGCTCTGTTACAGTTTGAGGAGCTGAAAACCAAAAAGAACATATACAGCCTCGTGAAAACCTACTCCAAATCGAAAAAAGCGAAGAAGAACGCGTAAAAATAAAATTTAAAACCCTATACAAAAAGTTTGCGAAAACATAACCCTACAAAGCCCGACATAAGTATGAAGAAAAAAGGTTTTTTTGTAAAAGATTTTTGGACATTAATAGAGATTTTACAGCCTCTTTTTTAATAGCTCAAGAAATTGAAGAGTTGGGAAACATCAGGCATAAACAATAAGAGGTCTGATTTAGATAATAAGCAAAGAAAAAATAGTTGGTGATCAAAAGAACCCCAGCATTTTTGAAGCAGCTGACTATGGATTTAATGTGTTTGTCCAGTTAGGTACTACAAAATTATATACACAATTTAATAAACACTAATTACTAAAATAAGAAGGTTTTTATTGATCCAAAAAACTTCTGCAAACACAATATAAAATCACACAAGGCAAAACAAACGAAATTAGGAAGGTGCGGCGCGTATAGTTTCAGCGCCGCGCCGTCGCACACGAAAACGGGACTCAGACTCTGTCGAAAATATAATATGTTGCCTACCCACACACTGATTTACAGGGTTGTAAAAAATCATGATTTTTAAAAAAAAAATTAAAAATCGCGATTTTTTAAAAAAAATCATGATTTTTTTGATTTTTTTGTAAATAGCACAATCGAAGTTTGTAACGTGTCCTTATTCTTAAACATTCTCCTATCTCCTAATATTTTTCGTTTTTATAAACTCTTATATTAAATATTTACCGCGAGAAAGCACTTGCACTTTCTTGAAAATTCCTGTCAGAACACGCAGATTTACCGGTCTACATAAAGGGGAGGAACGCGGACGGGCGTCATTTCCTATTTAAGATTTGTGCGCGCGAGCATTGTTTTTACGGCTAACTGAAAATTTTGATATTGTGTAAAATATAAAATATAGTTTTTTGAATATGTCGTTTCGAAGAAGTGGTAGAAAGAAAGGCCTTATCTGGCAGTTTTTCAAAGAAAAATCGGGGAAAGCAAAGGAAAACTGGATGTCGGCTACATGTAAAAAATGTAATTTGGAAATGCAAAAGGATTGGTGGAGAGGATGAAAAAGCACTGGGAAAAATGTAAAATGTAAATAATGAAGACATCGATAATATCGATACTTATAGTGACTCGTCATTCTCGTCAACGTTTTCACAATCACAATCAGTTTTAACCGTAAGTACCTTTTTATTATTTGGTAATTTAATTAATGGTGTTGAAATATTTTTCCAATTTTCCATGTTTGGAAATTTTTAAAACCTTATTTTACATCAATTGATCAATGTGTTGGTTTCTGTGCACTTTATGTGTCACGGAATTTCACAATTTTGAAAATGCCTTGAATTGATATGTTTTTTAACACTAAACACTATTTGCAACAAAAAATTCTTGGATAAACAATATTTTCTGAAAAAATACATTTTTTTTATTTTTATCCAAGTAACTATTAAGGTATGTAACTATGACAACACAACACCTTATTTCTCAAAAGTGGCTCATTCAACGATTTTTTATTTTTTGCTTTAAATTAAATCAATTCTATTTGACGGCTCTATCAAACCAAACTAGAAAAATTATAAAATTCCGTGACACATAAGGCGCACCAGACCCAATGTGTTTCTTAGATACTTTACATACATCTATCATCTATGGACAATTGAAGCCTCATATTGTTTTTAATTGCAGTCAACGTACTTCAAGCTTCCAAATACGTCACAAATTCAAACTGAACAAAACTTTCAGCAAGCAAGTACGTCGCACTCAGTTTCCCCTTCAATCCCAGTAAACAAAAAAAGAAAAGAATGTAATACTGACATTACTGACACATCTTCTTCTGGATCTCTGATGTCTTTTGTTGTACGTACTAGTAAGCCTACCAAAAATGAAATTGATAAGCAGATTGCCAGAGCCCTCTATGCATCTAATAGCAGTTTCATCTGCCTGAAGCAATCCGAAGAAAGCTATAGCACTACTACGACCTGGATATGTACCGCCCAGTCGCAACGATGTGTCAGGCAGACTGCCTGATCAAATATATACCGAAGAAAGAAGCAAATGCTTTAAGGGGTTGTCTAGAAGTAACGTTTGTCTTTCACTCGATGGATGGTCTAATGTGCATAATGAACCCATAGTATGTGCAACAGTTACTACAGAAAATGGCTCCTCCTTTCTATTCGACACTGTAGATACAACTGGGCATCCACATACATCCGACTACCTAACAGAAATTGCAGCACCCCTTATAAACAAACTAAAAACCGAGTATGATTGTACAGTGAGTAGTTTCATGACAGATAATGCAGCTAACATGTCTGCAATGCGAAATGAAATAAAGGCATCTGATAAATTCAATGTAATAGCATATGGCTGTGCTACACTTATACTAAATTTATTATGTAAAGATTTAGAAATCGTTGAAATAAAAGAGCATATAGTCCAAATCGTAAAGTACTTTAGGAACAATCATTTTGCATCTGCAACATATGCCAAAGAAGGAGGCAAAAAACCAGTCATACCTAGTGATGTTCGATGGAACTCGCTTGCAGACTGCTTGCAAGTATTTACCGAATCATGGCCCATACTTTTTAGAATCATTTGAAGAACACAAAAAAAAGATTGACAGAATCAGGAAAAATTAAATATTCATTTAAAGAGAAGTGTTGAAGATCCTCCAAAATGTTTAAGCCAATTTCCATTGCATAGATAGGTTGCAAAAGACCGACGCCACTATTTCAGATGTTGTAGAGCAATTTAAATATTAGAAGATTACTTTGAAGAAACTAATCTGACATTACATCAACTGCAAAAATTTAAAAATCGGTAATAATATGTGTATAACCCCGTATCATTTGCTGGCATTTCTTATCGACCAACGAAAACACAAGTTTGACATATACTGAAAAATATTGCATTACAAACTGCAAAAGAACTGATCCAGATAGTGGTTTATTACCACTAATCATCAAGTTTCTTGCCAAATCAGAGCCTTTAATGATATTATGTTTCAAGATGATATCCTGAAAAGCGTAAAACCTATTGACTGGTGGAAATCACAACGAAACGCAGATATTATTGAAAAAGAACTTCCCATAATTATTACACAACTGCTCGGGTGCAGCTGCTTCGTCTGCATTAGTAGAGAGGATATTCTCAACATTTGGTTTAGTGCACTCTAAACTACGCAATCGATTAGATACTGAAAAAGCTGCCAAACTAGTGTTTTTTTACAAATATTACAATTAAATTTGTTTTTTGTTTTGAATATTTTCTGCAATAATACTTCTATCTATGTGTCCTTGTGTTCTTGTAATAAATTAATTTACTATACTAACGTAATTTATTTTTGTTTCGATTTTTCTTCATAACCCAAATTATTTTTTTTATAATTTTTATTTTTGATTTTAATCATGATTTAAATTTAAAAAAATTAAGTGATTTAAATCGCGATTTAAATCGTGATTAAAATCAATTGATTTAAATCCTTGCAACCCTGCTGATTTATCAGTTTGTATGTAGGCAACACATTACAAAATTTCGTGGAATTTTGTTACTGCGCAAAATTATAACGTTAAGTTATTTTCATAGTGAGCCGGACATTTTTTGATCAACTAGGGACTAGGCCATAGTATTGGGCTTCCAAAAACCTTTAATTTTTCTTGCGGTAAACACATTGGTGTGAACAGGATTTGGATTCAAACTGACATATGTATATACGTACTCGGTAGGATTCTGAGGTTAGGAATTTTAATTTTATGTGTTTTGTGGTTGTTTTTTTGGTTTTAAGCTTTTCTTTCAATTTGTTTTACAAAATTAATTAAATAATCAGTACTGAAAGTAGTAAAAAAATCTGAAAAAATAGAAGTATTTGGAAGTTGAAAGACAAAAAATATCATATGTTTTACATAAAAATCTTCTCGGATTAAAACTGGATTACTTTTTTTTTTTTTTTGTGGCTGTGGATTTAAATATATGACTGAAAGTTTTGAAGCAGATAAAACCTACATCTGATTGACCTTATGGACATAAACGTAGTTTATTAGAGTTATTATAGGATATCGAGTGTTTCGTACTATATAATTTGGAGCAAGTTTTTTTAGCCGAGATCATATCTAATTACAATTTATATATATTTTTTTGTATTTACTGTAACTAAAATACCGTAACATTTATAAATATAATATATGACGTATAAAATCATTATTTATTACATTTTTCCTTAAAAACAGGTAAAAATATAAATAAATAATTCAGTTTAGTTTAACGCAAAGCCATTACATAAGATATATTGATTTATACCTTTATTTACAAAAATAATATAACGTAATTTTTTTCGAGTATGTTACAGAAAGTAAATATTAAAATTTTCATCTCTAACAAAAATACATTTCAAATATATTTTTAAATAAAACAAATGCATGACCTATAGGCCAATGGCTATAAAAAAATTAAAAAGATAATAACATTCCAGTGATAACTGTTATCACTGGAAAACGGTTGGAGATACATCACTAACCGAAACCTTGTGTATCAATTAACAAATAAAGACAATGGAAGTCCAAGATTTTAGTGTTATTAAAACCATAATATTGTCTAACTATTTTAAAGTAATATATCCTTAATATGCACGCCAATGAATTTACCAGACATAAAAAACCTATAGGGAACAAGCTTGTCCTAGTAGGGACCGGACATCGATAAAAAACCATTACAATTTCGAGCTGAAAATGATAGAGAATATACCAAATAAAAATGAAATAAATAATCCAACTTCCTTTGGTATTTATGGTTTTTATTTTGTTATTTTTATTCGGTGTGATTTCTTGTAGAATAATACAAAAGACGTGGCAATAGCAAAAAATTTTGAAGAGTTTTTGCAACAACAAAAGAATTAAACTATGATATTTTATAATGCTTTTATATAAGTTATATGGAATAAATTAAAATTAAAATAGACTTTTTCTCTATATAAATTAACAAATATTTAATTGCACCTCTATTAGGGTTCATATTTATGCAATTAACCCCACAAACAGAGTTTTGTTAGTGGAAATGCAACTATCCAAGTGCAGTACGAAACTCTCGCTATTGTTGTGAACTCGTAAAAACCAGTTCCGTTACATAGGGTAAATCACAGGGTAAATTATATTATATTTGTGCCAAAATAATTTGTTATATTTAAACAGGTGTAAGTCGCTTACAGGCAAATATATAATGAGTGCAAGTAAAAAAAATGAAGTTGGAGTGGCTCCTTCCATATTCAACTTTTTAATTTGAAAGTGAAAGAGGTGTTTTTTATCTTTGACAGTCCACGAAGGCTGTGGCCCAAGCACTAAGATACCGTGAGTGTCTTAAGTGTGGTGAGAGGGATTTTGTTTACAGGGGGCGTATTATACTGGCCAACTCCTCTGAGCAGAAGCCGTGAAAATACCTGCAGAAGAGCGACAGATCCCCTGCAGCTCGTCGGTAGGCAAGAGGACGAAGCATTTCTGTGAGCGTGGGATCATTTATAAGACGAACAGCTCTTCTCTGAATGAGTTGTAGAAGCCATTTCACAGACATAAGAACAACATTTTAAAAAAGGTCTAATTTGGGATACAGTCAGAGTATACAGCTACAAAAATCCAAGCTTTTTTGAAGCTGCTGAGGCTATGGATGTAATGTGTTTGTGCCAGTTGAGGTTATTCTTAAAAATAACGCCGACAAGAATAAATGAATATTTGTTATATATATGTAACGGATGAGAATTGGTAGACTTTTTTCGCGACAGCGAACCTACCTGTGTTTTGGAGGCATTAAACTGATCAAGATTTTTGGCGCCCCAATCCAAGATAAGTTTAAGGTAAGTTGAGAGAGACATCCGCATTGACCTACGCTTGGTTTTCAAATCAGGCTTATTGACTGGCTTAAGAAATTGGTGCAGTTGAAGTTTGGTGCATAAATTGTAATTCTACATTTTTTTGTACAAAACCATATCAAATTGAGCTCCATGTTAAAGGTCCACGACATTTAGAAAATATGCATCCGGCGCCATCCAAATCTACAGAACGAGAATATTATGTATTAAACGCAGACTTCTTGCATTGATTTGTATAAAGCTTTTACTGCAGCTGATATTCTTCTTCAAAAAATAAATAATCGGTCCACAAGGACATTTTTGGAAAAAACACTACCACGTGTCAACTTTGCATAAAAATATCTTGATAAGGTCTATTTAAAAACTATGGACAAAATACGACACAATCTAGAAGGAAAAAAGTTATGGTTTAGTGTCGATGAAACCACTGATATCAAGGAAGATATGTTGCTAATATTATAGTTCACCTTTAAGTTGTCATGAACCTGAAAACTCATATTTAAATAACAGTAAATTTCTTTCTAAAACCAATAGTGAGACAATAACGAAATCTGCAGCAGAAAGTATTACTTCACTACTGTCAGTCACTTGTATTCAGAAAAGTGACGTTTCGTTTCTTTCGGATAGTGCTTCATATATGCTGAACGCAGGACGACAGTTAAAAGAACATTTTCCCAAATGGCTTAATTTGACATGTTTAGCTCATGCCCTACATAGAATATGCGAAATGGTACGTAACTTTTATCCATTTATTGATACTTTAGTTAGCGAGGTAAAAAAGTTTTTCTTAAGTCAGTTGCGCATATTACGAAATTTAAAGATATGTTTTCTAAGTCGCAATACCGCCACAACCTGCTATTACAAGGTGGGGAATATGGCGGGAATATCAGCGGTTACATGTTACCATATAAATTATAATGTGGTAAAAAATGTTATCGACAGTTTACGAGATGATGCTATAAGTGTGAAAAAAAGGAAAGAACTTATAAATGCACCAAAATGAACTCCGATTTAAAAATTATTTTTGAAAATTTTGGATATTTTCCAGATGAGATTGAACAGTTATAAAAACAAAATGCCCCCCTAGTGCCTTCATTTCATGTATTTCAAATTACTATAGACAAGCTTAAATCTGTTCCTAATGAAATTGGTGACAAATTAAAATTATATGTACAAAAAATCTTGGAAAGAAATTCAGAATTTTTAAAAATAAAACTTATTTTTGAGGCACTACAAAATAAAAGAACTGACTTGTAAAATCATTTTCGTTTTACTCCAGTTACAAGTTGTGATGTCGAAAGGAGCTTTTTTAGACTTACAGATATTTTAAATTATAAAAGAACCAATTTTATCGAAACCAACTTTGAAAAGACGTTAGTTCGTAATGCAAATAAATTGTTAAACACTCCTGTTATGTTTTTTTTTCACATTTTTTTACATTTATTTATAAATAATATCTGCTTAATCCGCACGCCAATGAATTTACGAGAAATAAAAAACGTGAAGGGAACAAGCTCGTTCCAAAATCCGGGCCCTAGTGATGAGCGAGACCGGTCTTGGTCTTGCGGTCTTGGTCTTGGTCTTGCAGCAAGACCAAGACCGAGACAAGACCAAGACCGTTCCTTTCAAGACCAAGACCAAGAGATCGGCAAGACCAAGAAAGACGGAGGTGCAAATACGCAAGACCAAGACCGACCTGCAAGACTCTTGCACTTTGTCACTTTTTTTTAAATTATAATATTTAATTTTTATATTCAATATACGGAGGTATTTCATACAGACATGAGAAAAAAAATGTCGAGATCTGCCCCTAAAAGGATTATTTTATGTAACAGGTTTTTTAATAAAATAATATTAAATCGATCCTTTTTTAATAAAATTATCTAGAGACAATAACCGATTCAGTAACATGTTTCAAAAATAATAAGATTGTGACTCAATGGTCCGACAAACTCGATATCTCCAAAACCGTTTACGACAGAGAAAAACTAAAAGTACAAAACTTATAGAAGTGAAAATTATTTACCTATTCCTAATGTTTTTTTAAATTAGGTATCTAGTGATGCCACTAACTGGATCAAAAATTTCCAAAATCCGGGGAAAACATTATTTTTGTGCCACACTGTAAGAAGTGGCATCATTAGATAGTTCCTTTAAACTAAGATATAAATGTAAAAGTGATGGTTTAATAAAAAATGTATTTGTCATTTTCTATAGGAATACTTTTTATATAAATGGATTTTAAATTTCACTTCCGGTTTAGACGGAAAAGTCAAAACAATACCAAAGCATAATGATGACGTCATTTTTGTCAAAACCGAAAATATATAAAAAAACCACTACGTCGACATTGTACCTATATGACAGTTCAAGAATTTCCAGCATAATATACAGGGAAGCGATTTTTTTTAAATGAATTTTTTGCTATAATTTTTCTATTTTAGGTTAAAAGCTAAAAATAAGGAAGTTTTCTTAAGTGGTGGTGGATTTTTTGAAAAATTCTGAAATCAGAATCATTTTCATTCAATTTCACATCTGGTTGAAATTAAAAGTTTTTTTTTCTGCCCTCAGAGTACTCAGTATTGTAATTTTATATGCTTCTTCAAAGAAAATTTAAATATTTCCCATCACTAAAATGAAGCGCTATAAATAAATAAACCCCTACATTTAAAATATCCTTTTTAATCAAATAATTTAAATGTACATGTAAGGTTAAAATTGGTATATTTTAAAATTTTAAAGCAAAAATATAGTCTCCATCTTTATTTATTTGAAAGTATTAAAACTATATATTTTATTAAAGATTGCTTAGTTTAAATTATTACTACCAAAAAAAGCAAGACCAGCAAGACTCTTGCAGCAAGACCAAGACCAAGACCAAGACCTTCTTTGGGCTTGCAAGACCAAGACCAAGACCAGACTTGCAAGACCAAGGCCAAGACCAAGACTAGCCCGGTCTTGGTCTTGGTCTTGCTTTGCTCATCACTAATCGTCGTCGCCATTGATGCCGACGATTGGAGGGCCGTTGGTGCACGAAGCGCGGCAAGTGCTGCACACAAGCGAGCAGGGTATGCCTGCTTTGCGGCACCCGCAACGGCCCCCGCAACCTGTTTTGCACCTGCAAAATATGTTATTTAGGACGGATTCTGGCACAACTGGGTCCGTGCTGGTGACAAGTGAAGCCATCCGACCCAATCCACCCCCAAGCAAATCTTTCTGCTGATCTCCATATAGCCATTTTTGAATCTGCAAACAATAATTTGTCCTTTGTAAATACAGTTATACAAATTATAAGTCAATGTAAACAAAGCATACATTGATACAAACCTGCAAATGAACTCTAAGTGAGTGTTGGCAGTGCGCCTCTGGTAGGTGGAAGTGCCGCAAAATCAGGCTTTGGCTTGTCGAGGCTTTAATGGCCTGGGGTCGTATCCGGTTCAGTCTGCTCATTCTGGGGCCTGGTACAATGCTAAAAAAGCAGCTCTCCTGCATCAGCTACCATGCCCTGTGTTGCTGAGGGATCGCAGAAGACTTTGTAGATGTCTGTGACCTCCTCATCGGCCTTCAAAACTACTTTCACCACACCTTCCTTGCTCTTAATATATAGCGGAGGTAGTATCACAACCGCTAAACGAATGGAGTAATAAAATGGTCTTCGCAAATGGCAACTTTTGGAGATTGGCCACATTATACCAACGTGCCTCCACCTTTCCCCTGCCTGGCTTGAAAAAAAGCATCTCTTTCTCAGGCGGGGTTAGTGCAATAAGCAATACCAACAGGTCTATATCTTCCCCTATTACTGTCGCAGTTTGGTGCTTGTCGGCTGCCTGCAAACCACAGCTAACGATTTTGGTATCAGCGTTTATAACAAGAGCAAGGGAGGTGTGGTAAAAATATTTTTGAAGGCCGAGGAGAAGGTCACAGATATCTACAAAGTCTTCTGCGATCCCTCAGCAACACAGGACATGGTAGCTGATGCAGGAGAGCTGCTTTTTTTGGCATTGTACCAGGCCCAAGAAAGAGCAGACCTGAACCGGATACGACACCAGGCCTTTGTTAAAGTAAAGCCAAAGCATATTTTGCGGCACTTCCACCACCAGAGGCGCAGCTCGCCAACACTCACTTAGAGTTCATTTGCAGGTTTGTATCAATGAATGCTTTGTTTACATTGACTTATAATTTGTATAACTGTGTTTACAAAGGACAAATTATTGTTTGCAGATTCAACATTGGCTATATGAAGATCAGCAGAAAGATTCAACTGTTTGGGGGTGGATTAGGGGATCGGATGGCTTCCTTACTCCTGTCACCAGCACGGACCCAGTTGCACCAGAATCCGTCCTCAATAACATATTTTGCGGGTGCAAAACAGGTTGCGGGGGCCGTTGCGGGTACCGCAAAGCAGGCATACCCTGCTCGCTTGTGTGCAGCACTTGCCGCGCTTCGTGCACCAACGGCCCTCCAATCGTCGGAATCAATGGCGACGACGATGAAGATAATCTTGACGATGAACTCGAACTATAATTATTACTTGATATTGTCTTGTAAACATTTTGTATATAAAATGTTTGACTTTTTTGTATCAACCTTCCACAATACACAGTTTTTTTTAGTTATTCGCATTTTCAAACTCACATACACCCTTAACTACTGATCTTAGCGCAAAATTGAATAAAACCTTTTTTATAGACAATTCAATTTACTTTCATCTTGTATAGAATAACTTTTTCGCTAAGACGCTTAGCTTTCGAGATAATAACGAAAAACCTAAAAACCGCCCTTTCCCCCTCCCCCACGCCTAACGCACAAGGTCCAGGGCTGGGGACTTTTGGTATGTTACTTCTAATGGTCACCCCTACCACTTAAAACAATAATCCGCTTAGCACTATTTATTTCCGAATTCATGTTTTCGTTTCCTGGCCTACAACTCTGACAGCATCTTAAGAGTGCATTTACGCTACACCTTAGGGGTCGGGCGGAAGGACGCGGAGACGGTGGGCGGAGACTAACAAACTCCCACTACCACAATTTTCGTATAGCCGCATTAAAAATATTACATTTCATTTAGATTCTTCCAAATTCGGTGTATCGATGCGATGTTGTTTCCGATTGCAAGCCTACAGGAGATAACGTTTTTCGGTAACTATTTTTCACTTAAATGACATAAGTTATACACCATTTTAAAGGTAAGAAAATAATCTATGCCTCTGCTGTAATAGATTTTTGAAATATGAGTCAAGTTAAGAGAAAATCGTATCTAAACATAACCGATTTTAGGGTGACTTTTACTTAAGGAAGTATTAAAAACTAAATCCATATTTAAAAAGACTATTACAGCAGAAGCCTAGATTTAAGTGTTGGCTTTCATACAGTTTTTAAAAATTATTTATAACACATACCGTTTTTGAGAAAAACATTATGTCCCGAACCGCAAATTGGATCCAATTTTCACGGCGCGAATGGACTTTTAATGGCGGCATCAGATGACATCATAAACGCATTAATCCAACGGTTCACACTAGTGACATTGACAAGAAATAAGCCATGGTTTTTAAATGATTATTTATTTTTTATATTTTTGGTCATATAAAGTAACTAATTTAAGTTAGTATACTTTGCTTGTTTAGTGTTATAGTAACCATTGTCAAAATTTAAATTTGACGTTTTTTTTTTAATTTGTGAAGGGTGGCATGGCTTGTGGTTATACAGGGGTCTTACTTTGTTATTTTCTCACGTAGTTATATTTGTTACATATGCTTTAATGGTAGTTAATAAAATAGTATAGAAGTTTCATTTCTGTCCCGTGAAATGGTTCCTTTTTCCCTTACAAGAGTGAAACAATTTTTACCCAGGTATCTATATTAGGTACTATTATTGTTTAGGAAATCCTTTGTTTTTCTTACCAGGCAAAAAATATATATTTATTAGATTCCAGATTCCTCTCCATACCAAGATAACAGCCATCACAGCAAACATGATGTAGGAGTCTGCGACTAATAATTTTGGTATGCCACTTAAATTGTCACAAAGCTTCTTCATCATAGATTGAAGCAAAAAAACAATCGCTACCATGACGTAACCTAAAAACTAAAAACGTATAGACAGTTAAACTATTTTAAGGTCTACATTTTTTTATTATGTTTTATGGACTAAGCTTCTCTCTTTGTTTATTATATTATTTTAAGTTAACCGATATTATGGGTGTATATGTACCTTACATTACAACTAATAGATACTTAAAATCGATCATAATTTATACAACAACGCTTATCTAATAAACATTCAATCTAAATATTTTTGTTTTGTTTTATGGTTGTTTTTTGGTTTTTGGTTTGTTTTTCCTTGATTTGCTTTTTTTTGTTTTCCCTCTTGTTTTTTTTTTCTTTTTTGTATTTCTCTTGTAATGTTTTTATTTGTCTTTTTCTATTTTTTTAATTTGTGTTATTTTAGTAAGTGATTTAAGCAATGTAACATTTTAAAATAAATTAAAACAAAAAAGATGATATAGGCTTTATTGAAGGCGGTGTTTAAGCATTTGTTTATTTTACGGTGAAACGGCAAACAAAAAATCAGCTTTCAAATTGGCTGTATAGCAACAGGGTTGGCACTTCGGAAAACAAACCTCTAAAAAACACCCACTACAAGGACACACTAATAAATCTAAAATACACTATAAAAGAAAATAAAAATATTTATTATTTTATTAATGCAAACCAATTTTAAATTAATACACTTATTAAACGTTCCTGAAATAATACTGTTACATCTAAAAAATTATATATATATATATATATATATATATATATATATATATATATATATATATATATATATATATATATATATATATATATATATATATATATATATATATATATATATATATATATATATATATATATATATATATATATATATATTAATAAACATTTTTAAGAGAAAAAGGTTTTCATTTTCTAGCCAGTTTTTAAATTAAACATGTTTTGAAACTTGATTGTGGTTGTGTGCACGTAAGAATATAGGAAATAAAGAAACATTATATTTCGTGCAAATTTTTTTTATTAAAACAAAATTCTAGCAGAGGGCTTTCGGTAAAACCATCATCAGTACTGTTCGTCATCAAGCCGGAATTGTAGCAATATATTTTTTATGCTTTAATTGCTACGACAAATAGCAGGGGTGATAGTTTTACCGAAAGCGCTCTGCGAGGATTTTGTTTTCATAAAAAAATTTTGCACGGTATACAAAGTTTCTTTATTTCCCAAACATATTTTGGTTTTCTTTACAATTTTAAATAAAAATTTGTCAAAGAAATATTTTCTTTATTTTATAACATAATGATTACATTTAAATTTTATTTTTTTTTTAATTCCAGTTATGACTTTGTTTTTGACAAAAAACATGGCATCTAGAAGTTAATAAAGGCTTTGTTCAGTTATAGCATTCATTCTTATCACACAGAGCAAAGATAATTATTTAAAAAAAATTTAAGTAATTTGAAAACTTAAAGAATTTCCATAAAAAATAAACTTAAATTTCAAACAATATAACGTAATCCCATAATACAAATAGAATTCGGTTGGGTGCTTATTAACTCTACTCTCCCTATCTTACAAGTTTAAATAGACATTTGGAAAAAAAGATAGATGACGTGGTTACAGTTAACTTAAATTTATAATAATGGTCCTAAATTAAGAAAAGTATTATTTACTGATATTTTCATAAAATGAACCGTAAAAATGAGGAATGTGATTATATTTTAAAAGATCTAAAGATATTTTTTTTTATTTTCTTTAATTATTATTGTTTTTTTTTAAATAGGCTGGTTCTAATTTTGGCTAATCTCTAAAAAAATATGCTTAGTGACACTGTTAGAGAACAGAGGTATTGCAAGTTGCTTAATCACTACAATGACATAACTGCATCTAGCAGATAGTTAGTAATTTTCTGAATATGTCGCTGTTATAGTGGTTAGTACAAAATTAAAAACAAAATGAATAAAAAGTAAAAAATCCGTGAATTTTGATGACTTTGTTTTTTCGGGCATGCGATAAAATGTTGTCAAACCAATTTCCCACAGCCTCCAAACTGTCGCTCTTTTAAAGCTATTTCTAATCAGAAAATAAACCCAGTGGGCCAGATCTAGCCAATAAGGGAGATATTAGGTATATTTAAACTTTAAGTCATGAATCATATTGAATAATACAAACAACCTGTTTTTTTTTAGAAAAGACGCTTTAGCTTAATTATTCAAAATTACTAGCTTCTGTTATGGAGTGTGATACATTTAAGGAACATAAAATTAAAATTTCAGAAAGAATCGAGAAGTTTAATAAAAAATAGGGTTTTGCAAAACAGTTTTAACCACAAGTGACCAGAAGCACTATTTAAAAAAAATAGGCACATCAAAAAGTAAACGCAAACATACAAATTTGCAGATCTCATTTTTAAACATACTTTTTTAGTGAAAACACTATACAGTGTGTACCAAATTGGGCCTACATGTATTGGTAACTCGGGAACCATTAGAGCTACAGTGTTGGTTAAATTAGGAAAATTTTATACAATTTAATTGAAAAATTAAATCTGCTTTCAGATTTTATTTATCTTTTATGGTTTTAGAGATAATTAAGAAAAACCAAAATAGTACATTTTTTACTTTTGCCTGTAGCTCGCAGACTACCAATTTTACGGTTTTAAGATTAATACATTATTGGAACAATTTTTTAAGAAGAATTTAATTTAAGTAAAAAATATTTTTCTAACTTTATTTGTTTTTAAGATATTTACCCAAACTTTGGATTTTCATACGGACGCCATATTGGATTTTTTACATTTTTTAAAAGAGCTTTTCAAGAGCTTTTCGTTGATGTATCACAAGTCTACGTTTTCAGATTGCTTAAGCTCTAAAAACGATATTTTTTGTTTATTTAATAGTAGGCTTTGACTAGACTGCGTAATGGCCGCCCCGTTTCATAAAAAAACAAATGATACGCATCCGGAGCGGCATCAACCTTACCATAGACATTTAAGATTCTTAGTGATGAACTTGTTACCCTATGGATCTTTTGTGAGAGCGAAATTCAAAACTTATACAAAAAGAGTTATGCTTTTTGCAAAAATTAATACTTCCTGATATTACCTTAAACTGATAATAATTAAAAACAACTGTAAAACAAAAATGTATCAGTAAACAAGAAAATAAAATCACAGTACGTCTGTCTTCCTCCATTTTCCACACATTTTTCGCATTTTTCCAACACCTTGCGGGTTACTCGGCGTAACGTGTTTCGGTTGATGGAAGCAAACACATCCCGTACCCTGTGGTCTAGTTCCAGCCTAGTTTCGGGCAGAAAAAACTCGTAGACCTCATTTTTTGCGTGTCCCCATAGGTAAAAATCAGGGGGTGTGATGTCCGTTGATCAAGCTGGCCAAGCAATTGGTCCATTATTAGAGATTATGTTGTCATTAAAGGTATTTCTAAGGACCTCCATCACCTCCCTGGTACTGTGCGCTGGACATCCGTCTTGCTGGAACCACAAATTATTCATTTCATTTGGCGGAACTGTATTTCTAATGGCCGGTGAAATCTGTTCTTGCAGGAGTAGCAAATACCTATCTTCATTCAGAGTTTCTTAAAAAATAAATGGTCCAATCAAACGGTTGTCCAAAACAGAAAAATAAATGTTTTATCTAATTGTGAGACGTAAATTAAAGGTGCATTTTAAATTACCTATGATGCCACACCAGACATTAAAGCCAAACCTTGTTTGTAGCCGTCTTTCTTCTAAATAATGTGGATTTTCTGTATCCCAGCAGTGATAATTGTGCCTATTAAAAATTCCACAATTTGTAAACCGGGTTTCGTCTGCCCAGAGAACATTGGATTGGAAATTGGGTATCTGTTGACATTTAGTAATAAACCATTGACTAAAGGTGATTCGTCTATTAAAATAATTCCCCTGAAGACCCTGGACAATACGTGGTTTGTATGGATGAAAACGGTGATTTTTTAAAGACCGATGAACAGATGACTTAGGAAATGTTGTCTGTTCTTCCACTTTTCTAACCGATGTTGTGGGATTATCTCTAACGTTTTCCATTTTAATCGCCTCTCTTGCTTTATTATTTTTTGTATACGTTTTGGGATTCGGTTTCACAAAAGATCCATAGGCTAACAAGTTCGTAACTAAGAATCTAAAATGTCTTTGGTTAGGTTGTTGCCGCTTCGGAAATTGTTCTTCGTGTGCATGTACTGGAGCTTCTGTATTTCTGTTAGATTTAAAATAAATTTCTAACATATCCACCTTTTCATCATTGGAATAAATAAGAGCCATTATTGTAAATACTTAAAATAATCAAAACTTGAATTTTTGTTGAAGGCGTTTCTAAACGAGAAATAAGGTGCACATGCAGGTTGACATTTACATTATTTAAATTATAAGATGCGTATCATTTGTTTTTTATGAAACGGGGCGGCCATTACGCAGTCTAGTCTAAGCTTACTATCAAATAAACAAAAAAGCAATCTGAAAACCTAGACTTGTTATACATCAATAAAAAGCTCTTGAAGAGCTCTTTTCAAAAATGTAAAAATCCAATATAGCGTCCGTATGAAAATCCAAACTTTGGGTAAATATCTCAAAAACAAATAAAGTTAGAAAAATATTTTTACCTAAATTAAATTCTTCTTAAAAAAGTGTTCTAATAATGTAGTAATCTTAAAACCGTAAAATTGGTAGTTTGCGAGCTACAGGCAAAAGTTAAAAATGCATCATTTTGGTTTTTCTTAATTATCTTAAAAACCATAAAAGATAAATAAAATTTGTAAGCAGATTTAATTTTGCAATTAAATTGTCTAAAACTTTCCTAAATTAACCAACACTGTACCTCTAATGGTTCCCGACTTACCAATACATGTAGGCCTAATTTGGGACACACTGTATTAATACGATAATGGTAACTGCGATCTCAGCTAAAATTTTTATTATTTCGAAAACTTTTTCTTACTCTGGGAAAGCACATCCTTAACTTCAACGTTAAAGAGTCTGTTGAGCTTATCAGTTTTATTAAAATAACCACCATTATGATAAAAATATTATTTATTTTTTTAATTAAATAAATTAAATTGTACTTGATAAATATTATTTTTTACTTACTGCACTAGCCCAAGAAGATAAAACAAAATCATCGGGAAAGAAAAACAAGTCGACCAAAGTCCATAAACCTCTCCAGATGATGATCCCGAGGTTGGTTACTACTCCTACTGAAAATATGACGTCGAGTATGTAGAGTGATATTTTTTCCGACACCTAAAAATTATTTATGTTAATAATAGTCATATTAAGACCTTTTTTTATAATGTAAAAAATATTAATAATTATTATCATATTATGTGTGGTGATATTCAAGTACTGCTGCTTATATAGCAAACCTAATTTAGAAAACATGACAAGATAATAATTTAGGGAAAAAAACTTAAAAACTAGTTAATGTGATAAATTAATATAAGAATATGTAAGGGGTGCCTCAAAATTTGCGCACATTACCTCAGGGCGTATTCTACACTAAAAATAGGATAAAAAGTTCCTACACACGTGACTTTAAACATACTTACTAAGTAGGCAAGAGCTTCGAGAAAATGGTTTTTCTCCATATCTTTAAAACTGTTTAAAATGAATTTGTTTAATTTCTTGAGTGTCATACGCCCGCAATTTTAATAAAAAAATTATTCAGGAGCGTCTCATACTAAATGAAGCATGGAGAAATACTATAAAAACATTTGGTTGGGTACTCGTCAGAAAACTGTTTATATAAGGGAAATGCTTCGTTCCTGGTCCCGGGGTATAGCGACTGAGATTGCTTAGCCCTATTGAGTTCCTATGAACTCGCAGTTCGCCTGAACCAAAAAAAAAAAAAAGAAAAACACCGCAAAATAACGCAAAAAAATCTAAACACTTATTTACGTTTCGGTAGCAAGTCTACCAATGTTATCAATATACATTTAGATAAAAAATAAAATAGTACTGCACTTGCCCAAGAGCTAGACTATCAAGGAAGAAAAATACATCGACCAAGGTACATAAACCTCTTCAGGTCTAATTTTAACAATTTTAATTACTATTATATTTTTTATTTTTCATTTAAGTTTATCTTACTAACGGTGGTAGACTTGTCACCAAAGCGTAGATAAGTGTTTAGATCTATTTGGGGTTTTTTGAAGCTTCTTTTTTATGATTCAGGGGATTTGTGATTTCACAGGGGTCAACATTGTTTAAAAGATTTTTGACGAGTACCCAACAAGATCAAATCACAAACCGTGGTTTTCTAAATCCTGTGACAAAGCCAGACTTTTAAAACTTCAAGCCCACAAAAAGTTTCTTCAAAACCCCAGTCCCGAAAATCGACAGGCTAGCATCGAAGCAAGAAATCAGTATAATCAGACCATCTCAGACGCAAAAGACCGTTTTAACAATCGAATAAAAGATAAAGTTCTCTCTTGCTCAAATGGCTGTAAAGCTTTTTGGTCCTTTGCCAAAAATATTAGTCAGAACTTTTGCACAAATTCTTTTCCACCCCTAATCTCTGAAGATGGAATTGTCTCTACCTCCAGAGGAAAAGCCGAACTATTTGCCAAACAATTTGCTGCCAATTCTACGCTTGATCCTCCTATTAATCTTCCTCTTCCAACAGTTGTCCCTGTTTCTCATAAAATGTCCGATATAATTTTTAAAGTCAAACAGATCAAGCGTATTCTTTCTTCTCTTAATACTAAAAAATCGTCTGGGCTGGATGGCATACCAGCAAAAAAATGTGCTCCCGAGCTTGCACCCATCTTAACTCGCCTCTTTCGAATCTCTTACGACACGGGCATTTTCCCGGAGAGTTGGAAAGCTGCACGTGTGCAACCTGTCCCCAAAAAAGGATCCAAAAGTCTCCCTTCTAACTATAGACCTATATCTCTTCTTTCAGTTGTTTGCAAGGTAATGGAAAATTCATTAATTCCCAAATCTTAAAGTATCTGGAAAAACATAAGATCTTACATGATAGACAATATGGATTCCGTCACAGTAGATCCACAGCTGATCTTCTTTCCTTTGTCTCACACAACTGGAACAAGTCCCTTGAGTTTCTTGGTGAATCCCAGATCGTTGCTCTTGACATATCCAAAGCTTTCGATCAGGTCTGGCATGATGGGCTTCTTAACAAACTTCCTTCTTACGGTCTTCCACCTAAGCTTTGCTCTTGGCTTTCCAGTTTCCTTTCTAATCGACGTATATCAGTTAGTGTAGATGGTCATTCCTCCAGCTTCTACCAAATTAATGCTGGGGTGCCCCAGGGCTCAGTGCTGGCACCCACGTTGTTTCTTCTACACATTAACGATCTTCTCTCTTCTACAATCAATCCCATTTATAGTTTTGCTGACAATAGTACCCTCCACTCTAGTATTCAATTTCTTAAGCCACCGTGTAATTCTGATTTTGAAAACAAGCGCAGGTCAATGCAGATATCTCTTTCACAAGACCTCAAACTTATCTTGGATTGGGGCGCCAAAAATCGTGTTCAGTTTAATGCCTCAAAAACACAGTCATGTTCGCTGTCGCAAAAAACTCCGCGAATGCTCATCCCTTACATATGAGCGGCCAAGTTCTGCAGAACAAAGAGTCGTTTAATCTAGTCGGCGTTACTTTTGAGAATAACCTCAACTGGCACAAACACATTTCATCCATAGCTTCGGCAGCTTCAAAAAAGATTGGATTCCTTTTTCGAGTCAGAAAATATTTCTCTTCTTCCAATCTGTACACTCTGTATGTATCCCAAATCAGACCCTCTTTGGAATATTGTTCTCATGTCTGGGGAATGGCGTCCCCTACAACACTTAGCCTTCTGGACTCCATTCAAAAAAGAGCTGTTCCTCTTATTAATGATCCAACGCTCACAGAAAGGCTTCCTCTTCTTGCCCATCGTCGAGCTGTAGGGGATCTGTCGCTCTTCTATAGGTATTTTCACGGCTTCTGCTCAGAGGAATTGGCCAGTATTCTCTGGCAGCTCCCAACAGAGCAACACGTAGTGCAACTTTTATGCATCCTTTTACAGTTCAGTTAGAGAGGCCCCGAACTTCCCGCTTTCTTCGTTCCTTTATTCCTAGAGTGTCAAGACTATGGAACCTGCTGCCCGCAAAGTTTTCCTTCTCCTCCCAATCTCCAAAAATTTAAGTCCCGTGTGAACAAACTCCCTCTCACCACACTGAAGACACCCACGGTACGTTAGTACTTAGGCATCAGCCTTCGTGGACTGTCCCAAGATAAAAAAAAAAAACAAAAAAAAGATCTTTTTAAACCCTAAATCCGCCACAATAATATAGAACATATTTAAAAGACAAATATTGGCGCAAATTTTTTAATTGTAATTAAATTCATATTTTTTTAT
This sequence comes from Listronotus oregonensis, assembly GCA_019359885.1. Classification (NCBI taxonomy): domain Eukaryota; kingdom Metazoa; phylum Arthropoda; class Insecta; order Coleoptera; family Curculionidae; genus Listronotus; species Listronotus oregonensis. The sequence continues at coordinate 64,636 of JAHBCN010001881.1, read as the reverse complement.
CTAATAATGAAATTCCGTACTTTTTTATGTCGAAAAAGGTACTCTAGGTCGATATCGGTAGGATCCGCCTAATAACTAAATGGTGTGTAAAACTATGATTAAGTAATCAGAACTTACCAAAGTTCTTTCTAAATAAAACTAACAATATTACTTGTATACTCATACAAGGATACAGGCTGTCCGTAAAATTTATCTATAAAATTTCTTGACAAAGACGAACGTCAAAATAGGTCAATTAGAGAAAAATTAGTTATATCTGAAATTGCGTCAAAAATTTTAAGAAAAACTGTTGGTTTTCAAATACGGCATTGCAATAACTAAGAAGGGAAATAATTAGTAAATATATTAAGAATAATTAAGAAAGAATATGAAAAGTATTAATAAAGAAATTAGAAGAAAAGATAAATTAAAGAATGTAAAAAATAACATTAATCAAGTTCATTTAAAAATTTTAGGTTTTTATCTTTAGCAAAGGTGCCAAGATTTTAGAGGTCTAAGTCAATTCTCTCTAGTTTTATTACTGATGATTAAGTACCCAAACAGGCAATTATCTTCTTTCACAACACCCTTTAAAAATCATGATAGTCTTACAAAGAACATTGGACAAAGAAATACTATCATTAGGTAACCATGATATTAACAAAGGGGCAAGAAGTGTAAGGAATATTTAATTAATTGAACCTAGCATATCATAGAACTTAACTTTTTGATCATGAAGTATCATGAAACAATAGTATAAAAATATAAGACAAGTTTCGTTTTTAGCGTGCAGATACTAAAAAAATTGTGCTAAATAGTTATGATTATAGGGTCTTCACCATACCTAAAAATAAAGTATATTTTGTATGGAAAATAAAACATCCTTTTTGATGGTATATGTTTATTTTTAATTAAATAATATATTTAAACTACAGAAATATAGGTTCTTTTTACCATAGATTAAAACCTCGTAGGCCAAATTTGTGAAAAATAATTTATGGTCGTCACTGTTTTACATCTCCATAAAATAAGAAAAATATGTTTTGCTTCAGTGTAACAAAAGTGAAATATTTATTTAAATATGTCTTGCTCCAACAAGCTCATCACATTTTAAAAATGTACAAAAAACTTATCAAACACCAATCTAAAATTGTAGCTAATTTTAAAAAATCAAAGTTTCAATAATTTTCCGTTGCCACCTGTAAATTAATTATTCAAAATGTATCCATTCTAATTGTTAACAAAGTTTATAGCTATGATCAGAATTTTTATTAATTTGATGAATATTCTAAAAATTAAAAATGAAGAAAGTAATCCTTTACCATAATTTAGCCTTTTTTCTTTTTGTATAAAAAGATGCTCCACATAGACACGTGTTTTTAAAATACACGCAATACACTTTGTCTAACAATCGTTTTGAAACTTTGCAATTTATAAAGTTTAGTAAGCATTTGGAATCACATATATCATAGAAAGAATTCTTTTACCTTTCCTACTGTGATCTAAAAACTTCAGTATAATTTTTTAAAGATGCAGTCACATTCACTTTTGACTTTCTCAAAAACTGCCACGGCACGCTAGTATCATCCGGTATCATAACATAACTAAACTATATTCAATACTGTGTGAAAACATTAACATTATTTTAATTAGGATGGAAATATAAAGATCTAAAATCTAATAATAAAAACTGTTTTTAAAATAGTTAAGTTGTAAGTTGTATAATATTAGAGCAAAAATGTATCGATCATTGATTGGAGTAAACAAAAAAATTATTATTTAATTTTTTTACTAGGTTTTAGCTTCCACATTTACATTTATAGTCATCATATCATTTTTGGACTTTCTTAGTCTCGATTCCATTTCTTTTAAAAAATACATCAAATTTTTGTTAACCTGTTCCGTAGATAAAACGCTAAAAGTGAGGGAAAGTGGTTTATTTCTATCTATTATTCCAGAGGAAGGTTTAAATGATTCCTTAGAACTTGGTATAAATTGCTGCGATAGAGTATCTCGTTGATATTTGGAGCTAAAGCTTTTCCAAGCTGGTGGAGAAAACCTAAAATGGAGATATTAGTCAGTAATAATAAAGAAATTTATTGTTGTAGGTAGTAGACTGTACTCCCTTAAGACTTCTTGGTGTTTATTTATAAAACATGAACTACTGCATTGTTTTCATAATACAACTCCTATCTTTTTGTGTATTTTTGTTTCTAGTCCAATAAATGAAGGGACAAAGCCGTAAATAAATATGTACAGTTTTCCCTTGTCGCGCAATTTTTTGGTCTTCGGGAATGCTTTCAACATTATCAGGTGGGAAAGGGCTGAAAATGACCCCTCAAGGCCAGAAAATGGATTTCCCGCTAATATCTGCCAAAATATGCGAATTGGAGATTTTTTGTTTAGAAAAAAAATAAAGATTGCCTTGTTATCTATAAAAATGGTTCTTATACTTTTTTTTGAAAAATCGATAGTTATCGAGATAACCCAAAAGGATTCACTTATAAGCGCGCGGACGAATTACTCGGGCAATAATGTACATTTTTTAATCATTCAAAGTTCATCGTAATGGAAAAACCCGTACCTATCATTGCATATAAGTTTGGGTCCAGTCTGATTTTTCTAGAATATTAAAAAAGCGGTCAATTTTTTTGTCTTAATATTTTGTGAGTTTCTCATTAATTTATTGATATTTTTTGAAAAAATAGTTTGTTATTAACATTCCTTTTTTATAATATAGACTTTAGCAAGTCTTTAATGATCCCAGAAAATTTCCTTTACCATCTTTCTTGCGTTTTGATAAAAATTTGTTTTGCCCATCTGCATTTTTAGCCGTTTTCAGAGTTCTAGAAAATCTAGAATAAACGCGAATCAAAATCTCCTCTATTGAAATGCTTTTCAATGCACATCGTTTAAAAGCTTAAATTGTCTAGTTTCCAAATGTACTTTTTTCTTTTTAATAAAGTCCAATAATTTGTCCAAAATCAGGGAAATTCATCACACCAGTGCCTCGCGGTCTCACAACTAAACCACATCTATCCAGTGTAGAATGTTATGGATCTTTCGACGGCCGTTTTTGCGAAAAATATTGTTGTGAAAAAAATGATAAGGGCCATTTTTGTAGATTTTGAGGTAATCTTCATTTCTGTTTACACAAAAATTCTCTAATTCGTATATTTTGGCAGATGTTCGCGGGAAACTCATTTTTGGGACTTTGGCCATTTTCAGCGGGTTCCCACGTCGAAATCGTAATAAACTTTTTCTCGCATGAAAGCATCCGCGAAGACCTAAGAAGTGCACAACAAATGAAAACTGTATAGATTTATTTGCAGCTTTGGGTACTTTCAGAAATTTTTACCCTCTAACCAGATTCTTAATTTTTGCTGCTCAAGTCCTATAAAGAGGTCTGATTATATTTTAAAAGAACTAAAATTAATTGGGTTCGGTTATTATTATAACTTTTATGATTCTATAGTCTCTACCTCATGATGTTTTTTATAATGCCATGTTAATTTTAGATGTATTGTTTTAGGATTCAAATAGTTTTGTTTTATGTAGTGTTTGGTGCATCGTTTTCTACTAAAGTGTTTTAGTTCTGTATCTATTATTAAAAGTTTTAAAACCTTTTTATAACATTTACCTAAAATTCGCTACTGCCATAAGATTTACTTCACCAGGATGCAATGGCTTAAACTCTTGAAAGGGATCATTCTTTTTAAATCCTTGATGTGTAAAATTTTCTTGATAGTTGGATTCTGCAATTTGATGATTATTTAAAACTAAATCACTCTCATTCTTTCTTTTTTTATTCTTTGCCACCGGACTGACATGGCCAATTATTTCTTGAATACTCTCAGGAAAATTTCTACGCCCATATGGAGTAAATTTATAAAATTTTATGCCATTTAAAGAAGGTTCTGTTGAGGTAACTGAAAAAAAGGTAGGTCGAGATCCGTCGAAACTAACTTGGAAAGGTCTCGGTTGGTTTTTCATTATTATTGGTGATTCTGATAGAAAAAATCTTTGTGGAGTCACTGACACGTTGTTATCTAATCTTTCCAACTTCTGAATGCGTACTTTGGTTGCCACCACAGCGAACAGAGTAAACTAAAACATAAATATTTAAAACGAATTACATATATTTTAAAAAGAAGTTTATCACAAAGAATTAATTAATCAAAAAGATGCTCAACTTTTTTAACGAAATGCGTTATTTATATTTATAATATTTTAAGATATAAGGATAAGTCCTAGACATTTTTTAAAACATGGTTGTCCCATATATATTCTATCGGAGAGGGGTCAGTCGATTTTGAAGCTAAGGTAAGTGGTTAAGGTGGGTTAAATCCATGAAGTCCACGATTACTCTATAGCAGGGGAGATAGAGTCGAGGTTTTTGCCGTCTTCGCTAATGTAATATTTTTAAATTGTAATGTAGTCATTTAATGCCAGTAATAACAATTCCGCGCAGGCGGACACCCTAGTGGACACAGGGTGGGGAAGTGTTTTATTTTTTTAGGAAATGGCCGTTATGGATGATATACTTAAAAATATATCAGGTGAGTGGGTACTAATACAACTAAATAAAATTTTAAAAGCCAGACACATGGGTGAATACAAAGGCGATGGCGGACAGGAGTAAAGGTGGTGACAATTTGGGGAAAAGGCCGTCCTCAGTGATATTGCCGCCTTTTAACTACTTATTATCAAACCTTTAGGGATTTTCAATCCAAATGGGACGACAGCTAGCTAGATACATAAGTCCGTAAAACGGAGTCAAATGTATCACTGGAGCGATTTTTTTCACATCTGGGCTCTCGTATCTCGATAACAATTTTGGTCAATTTTGACTTATATGGTCTCATTTGGTTTCTTTCTTAATGTGACGTAATCTTATTAAAAAATGGAATATTTTATCGTCTCCAGGTGTGGAAGGACATGTGGTTCCACCACTTTTTGAATGTACAAAAGGACCGTTAAGTTATCTTTAATAACGACTAGAGGTGTCCTTCTACCTTATACGATATCACCCTATACCATTATGTTCACGTTTTGACGAGCATGTCTCTCCATATCAAACTAGTGAAAAAGTATTTTACTACGTCGCCTTCTTGCCTAAGTGTGCAGGATGCACACTTAAACAAAAGCGAGATTTATTTCCAAAGATCACCTGGTTCCATTCCATAACTCACAGAAGGAATCGAAGGCAACACCAATTGGGAGCGGTAATAAAAAAAGCTGAAAACTTGCTATTTGGCAAAGCATGTACGCATCCCGGCTACATTTTCATGTTTCTAAAATCACTTATTTGCTATGGTCGGCGATCTTAACCGCTCTATTGTTCTCGTATGACGTTCAGTGCCTCTAGCTCTTTACCCCTGGCTTTTTTGGATCTAAACCTAATAATAGCTTAAAATAAAGCCTAAAGATTGATTTGTACTTTCCTTATTTTTTCCAGTTGACACACCAGCCTCACGTTAGCTCACAATTCGCCCTTTCTCAAAGTCATTAAGAATATGATCAAATCTTCGCACTCCAGGTATACTGTCTGTTACAATAAAGCATTTTAAACAAACTCTCTAAATGTTAAACCAGAAATGTGAGCAAAATTTTATAATTTCAGTTGGACTGATTTAAAATTATAGTCCAAAAGCTGGTGAACAATTTTGAGTAGGTTCTTGAGGGACTTTAAAAATGTGTGTAATTGTTCTTGAAGGAACCCTAAACGTAAAAGGTAGGGTAAAGGGTGGCGGTCCCCTACCAACCCTTGAATTTTTTAAATTAATTTTTACTGGACTCAAAATAAATAGGCTTGCAAAATAGTATTGAAAATACTAGGTTTATACCTGTCCTTATCAATAGGTATACCGGGTGGTGCGTCGCCGAGCGGAACATAGGAAATCCCATGTAAATTTTAAGGGGATCAATTATTGGCGCCCCTGTACATTTTACAAAAAAAATGTAAGATAACTTTTTGAAGAGACCAATCTGACAAGCCCTCGTGCCAAGTTTCAAAAAATTTTAATAAGCGAATCTTAAATTAAAAATTAAATGTAATTGCAAAGTCCAAATTTTGTTTAGGTAAAACAAACAGACACCGTAAAATGAATATTTTCTGAATGAGAAAAGTGTCAATAATAAGTCACAGTCGGTATTTAAAAAAATATGAATTATTCAATCGACGAAAATAAATGCATTATGAAACAGTTTTAGACAGTATCTGAAATTTTGTTTATTTCCACCCCATTGTCCTTTCAAAATATTAAACGTATTGTCAGTAAGTTCAGTTCAAAGGTATAATAAATAATTTTAAATGTTCAACTCAGGATATCAAAATAGTCCGGAAAGAGAGAACAAGATCTTAATAGTCTACTAAGTGTGGAAAAAAAAAAATGGGGTTCTTGGTAAGAGGTAAAAAAAAATCATACAACGGTATTGCTCCTTTTAAAAAAAACAAATATCTTTCGTAAAATTGAAAAACATCAAGAGTGAGAAAGAAGATGAAGAGGAAGAATGTATTTTGTTTTGAAATGATGGAAAGAGCAAATAACGATAGGGAAATTTTTTTAAAAAATATTTGTTTTACCGATGAATGTACATTCACCCTCAACAAGAAACAAATTTCAAAATTGCCGGTATTGGGCAAGAAAATGAACATCCCTTTTGTTCATTCTCGAACTTCCCAAAAAAAAATGTATTCGTGGGGAAATTTTCGGACACATATCAATGGACCCTTTTATGGACTATAACTTGCAGCAGAAACCTATTTGGACTTATTTCAAAATTTAAATTGGGCCCTTGGAAGAAAATTGTTCGGGAAGATCAAATGATCTGGTACCAAGGATGGTGCCCCGCCCCTAATCCCGTGTGGTTGACAGACAGGGGAAAAGGAAAATGCTTTTTCAAAAATATTGAAAAAGGTTTATCAAATTTGGAATTTTTGGGGAAATTACATTAAAAAATGATTTATAAAAAATTAAATAGAATAAAAAATTTTCTTTATTTTTAAAAAACCCCGTTTTTGTTTGGGATTTTTTTTTAATTTTTTGAAATTTTTTAAGATTTAAAATTTTAATTTTTTTTACTAAAAAAATTTTTTTTTTTTATTTTTTTTTAAAAAAAAATGTAAAAATTAAATTACCTTTTTTTAAAAAACCCCCTTAAAAAAATTTAAAAATTTTTTTAAAAGTTTTTTCCCCCAAAAAAAAAATTTTTTAAAAAAAAAAAATTTCGGGGGCCCCCGGGGGTTTTTTTTGTTTAATTTTTGGGGGTTTTTTTAAAAAAGGGAAGGGGTTTTCCCTTTTTTAAAAAAAATTTAAATAAAAATTAAAAAAAAAAATTTTTTTTTAAAAATAATTTTAAAATTTTAAAAAACGGGGAAAAAAAAAAAAAAAAAAAATTTTTTCCTTTTTTTTTAAAAAAAAAAAAAAATTTGGGGGGGTTTTTCCCTTTTAAAAAAAATTTTTTTTTATATAAAAAAAAAAAAAAAAAAATTTTTTTTTTTTTAAAAAGGGTTTTTTTTTTTTTTTCCGGGCCCCCGGGGGTTTTTTTCCCCCAAAAAAAATTTTTTTTAAAAAAAATTAAAAAAAAAATTAAAAATTTTGTTTTTTTTTTAAAAAAAATTTTTTTTAAAAAAATTATTTTTTTAAATGCGATGTAATTTGATTTTTTTTAAAATTTTAAAATTTTAAAGGTTTAAAAAAAAAAAATTTTAAATTTTTTTAATTTCTTTTAAAAAAGGGCATTTTTATTGGTCCGAAATTTAAAAAGGGTAACAAATTTTTGCGGGGTTACTTTTTTTTTCCCTTTTGGTTTTTAAAATTTTTAAAATTAAAATTTTTTTAAAAAAATTTTTTCAGGCAAGGGACTTGGCTCTTCAAAAAGTTATCTTTTTGAGACTGTAGATTTTGTAAAATGTACAGGGGGCTAATAATTAATCCCCTTTAAATTTACATGGATTTCCTATGTTGCCTGCGACGCACCACCCGGTATGTAATGATTTTTAATCAAAACTTGACTTCAGTTTAGATAAATCGAAAACGGTAACTCTTTCCATAGATAAAATTGACCAAAATTTCAACACTTTGTTAAACATTAAGTTATATCCTAAATACTAAATAAAATGCGGTCTTCCAAAAATAGCAAACATATTGCCCCACTCCAACCAAACTATACGTCCAGTTATTTAAACATTTTTTTTGATTATGGTTTTTATAAAGGCCGAAGTCTGATAAAACTGTGCACTCATACTTTTAAATTATAATACCCTTTTCATTGTTTATACAAAGGCTCATGATGGTAACGATATTTTATTAAAAAATAAAAATAAATTGTTTAAGTTTAAATCTTTACATGTCTCTTGGCTTTCGGCCTTGCGTTCATATTTAAGCTAATTATTTTGTTGAATAAATTTTTAAAAAAAAGACGCATTTCTGTTATTCTTCTATTGAAAAAAAAAGTTATGTGAAACCCTCACACATTTACTTTTATTTGATTAATAAAATATAAGAATATCCTTTTTTATGGGACAGCGCTAGAATTAATTACATTATTTTACTTTGTTCAAAAAGTCCGGACCCCCCCGTATTTCAAAAACGCCGCTTCATCAAAAAATATTTCAGATAAAAGTGTAGGTCTTTGTTATTTTGTTAAAAAAAATTGCAAGATACAGGGGTTACAAACACAGAATCCGATGTTGTGTTTTTTTAAATGAAGTTCCTTTTCATGTCTTATACCTAAATCCATCAGTTAAAAAGATTGGGTAACTTTTTTAAGATTTTTAAATTTTGCTCCCAGTTATCTTTATTTCACCCTTTACCTGTCAGACCTTAAGAAAGACTACCACATTTACATAAGTTTTTTTGACACTAAATGAATATTATTCTTGAATTAATTTTATTTTAAATTATGTCCCTTCTGAAAGAGGACGCATTCCCCTTTGGGAACAACCTTTAATGAAACAAAACATATTTTTAATGATACGTTTGGCCGCCCTCCTATTTCCAAATCTACAGTGATCAGGACTATTCAGAGGTTTGAAAACTGGTACTAATCGGTAAAGATCGCCAACTTCTGAAAACCAAAAAGGTTTAATGAAGAAAAAATTTGGAAATTGTGCGGCATTTTGTAGAAGAACCAAATCTGTCATTACGAAAAGTGGCTTCAATCCGATGTTGATTCTATATCTATAAGGAATGTTCTTATATCTAACAAATTTCATCCCCATAAAATTACATTAGTACAAGAACTATTTGGCATATTTCTCCCGATTGAATTTTGTGAAGTTATGTTTTAAAAATGGGAACGAAATCAGATTTTTTCAATAATATTATTTTTTCTGACGAATCAACTTTCATCTTCGGCACAGATAACTGACATAATTGTCGATACTGGGCAGATAAGAATCCCTTGGGAAGAGGTATCGCACACCCAATATCCAAAAAGTAAACGTTTGGGCAGGTATAATTTAAAACCAAATAATAGGGCCGTTTTTTGTCAAGGGGGAAAATTTAAATTCAGAGCAATATTTGCCTGATAAAAGGTCAAATATTACCTGAAATAATAATTAGAAGATGTCATAGTTTACAATCAACATGGTTTCAGCAAAATGGAGCCCCCGCACAGTTCGGTATAAACGTAAGGAGATTTTTAGATGCTTCTCTCCCTAATAGGTGAATCAGCAGAAGAGGTGAAATAGAATGGCCAGCGAGGTCCCCTGACCTTACGCCCTTGGACTATTTCCTCTGTGGTCATTTGAAAAAAAGTGTTTACAAAAAAACGGGAAGATATTGCTGTGCTGAAAGAGAGGATTTGGACCGAATGTTACGCTCCAAAATTTATTAATAAATTTTGTTCAATTTGAGGCATTGTCAAGTTGTTCAGGCAGGCCGATTAGGACCGAATGTAAATGGATAACTCCAGTTATGCTCCAAAATGTTATTAATGAATTTTGTTACAACTTGGGGCATTGTCATGTTGTTCAGGCAGGTCATTTTCAGCACTTAAAAATGAGTGTTTTTTGAATTACTGAATTTATTATTTTAATAAAAGTTACCTCATATCTTTTTAACTGATGGATTTAGGTGTAGGACATGAAACACAAACTAGGGCTAACATTTTTACGTAAATTCAAAAAGTAAATTGAAAATAATACTATTTCATTTAAAAAAACACAACATCGGCTTATTCCGTATTTGTGAAGCACCCTGTATAGCTGCAATATTTTTTTAAGGCAAAAATAACAAAGGTTTACAACTTTTATCTGAAATATTTTTTGATCAGAGGCGGTTGAAAGAAGAGGTGAAAGAAAGGCTTAAAATAATAAAAATTCAATATTAAGAGCAAAGATATTGTATAAGATATTTTACGAATGACCCATATAGCAAGTTTGGAACTGCTTTCTCGAAAACCTCAATATCACTACGAGAATGAATGTAATGTATTTTAGAAGTGCTGTGAGGTTAAAACCATAAAAAAATTAAAGAAGAGGTTAAAAGAGAACTAACAATGTTACGAAAAATATAGTATTAAATTATTAAGTTATGTTTGGTAACAAAACTTGTTACAATTTTTGACCTAGCTGACTACATTCAAGATACAAATAGGTTAATAAATAATCCAGAACAAAACTTCGTGGTTTCCAAAGATGCAAAAAATGATAAATTTATTACTTGTTTTAAATTTCATTAGACTAATAATTGTCAAGAAAATTATCTATTTAATATTTCGTTTATATTCTTAGTTGTAAAGGTTTTAAAAAAGTGTTACTAACAAGTTGTTTAAAATATGGATATTTTATGATTATATTAATTTAATTAATAGTTTTTAATATAAATTTTTGTTACTATAATCTAAAAAGGCTTATCAATGTTTTTCTTTTTAAACAATATTGTCCAAACTATTAATTGAAAAATTACTTGTGTCATGTCCTGATCTTTATACGTTTGGTTCTAATTTTGGGGGTGGATGTTTAATTCTTGGGGTCAAAGGTCGCTGGGTTGTGATCGTTGAGGTGGTTGTGTCACGGATTTCACCATCACAGGGTTTAACAACCGGTAAACAGGGAAAAGTCACATGGCAGGCTTTAGTCGGTGGTGGAAGTGTTGAGGGGTGAGGGAGAGCAGTAACTGAATTTTTGGGGATGTTAGGCTTAAGTATAGTGACTATAGGTTCGACTACAGTATTGAATAGGATTTTCTGGTGTATTTTTTTCCACTGAACACGAATCTGAAGTCAAAGTTGAGGGTCAAACCGCAAAAAATCGAAAAAACCCCAAAAAACCGATACGGTACATTTACCGGCAAAAACCTGCTACCCCGGAATGTTTTGAGTACTACTGTAAAAACTGTAAGAGATACAAAAAATTTCCTTAAACTAAAAATAAAGCTTTTTAAAGTGTCTTTATAAAAAGTTATGTAAACATTTTTGATAAGATAAGTGATAAAGAAGATACAAACAAAAATGTAATTTTGACAAAAAATTTCGGTCCAAAATAGGAAAAAATTATTTTTTTTATTATTGTTATTTTTGTTTTTTTTTTCTTTTGATTAAAATTTGCAGACAAAACCCAAAAAGAAAAAAAAATCCAGGGGTTTATTTTTAAAAAATTCTAAAAATTCAGTTTTTTGATTATAACTTGAAAAATATTGCATATAGACAAAAAGGTTATATAACTTAAAATAAAGGTCTTCTAAAAATACATAGTTTATATCATATAAAGTTTCATGTATCTTTTATGGTTTTTAAAATATTTACGTTTTAAATTTAAAATCAGATTCGTGTTCAGCGGAAAAAAATACGCCAGGAAATCTTAGTCCGGCACCCAGCAAACACCACTTTTTTTATGAACCTTTTGGGGATGATTTTAAGGATGTTAGGAGGGTTATTGGGATTCCTGACCATTAAAACTTTTGATCTGCGTGTTAAGAATTACCAATCTGCAAAGTGCAGGGTCCTTTTATATCGATTTTCATTTACAACTTCTGTTATCTACATGGTCATGTCATAATAAAAGTTTTGGTTCTCTCTAAACACGCTATATTGAAGAGGGAACTTATCTTTGGAACATTTAAATTGTTACTTACTTTCACTTTAAACATACTTGGAAATAGGAACATATCCTCACCATAATCCATACAAAGCTCAAATGGGGGCGAATTAAGATTTCTTAAGGACTTCAAACAGAACATAATCAAAAAACAAATAGTAAAAAACGCCAGGGCACCCCGTCCATCTTCAACAGAAGTTTTTCCAGTTTCGGTGACAGTAATACCAAAATATTCATCAATTATTATCCAGCCACCTTAAATAACATATTAATATAAAGAGGGCGCCCTAATGCAATTTTAAATTTATTACATAAATTTGTACGATTCATTGGCAGTTACCATTGCGTTTGAAAAAACGTTAGCAAAATTTCAAATAAGATAAAAATTAGAACCAATATCTTATTCAGTGATATTACTTAATATAATAAATAATTATTAGCAAATATAAAATCATCCATTAATAGCCCTGATAAATACATTATTTTTTATTAATTAACGATTATAGTATAAACAACTAAATATGCATCAAATATTGTTTTGGTTTGGAATCTTATACTTTTTTATATCTTGGGACAGTCCACGAAGGCTGATGCGTAAGTACCAACATACCGTGGGTGTCTTGGAAGGAACGAAGAAAGCGGGAAGTTCGGGGCTTTTCTAACTCTACTATAAAAGGATGCATAAAACTTGCACTACGTGTTGCTCTGTTGGGAGCTGCCAGAGAAGGCATTATACTGGCCAACTTCTCTGAGCAGAAGCCGTAAAAAAACCTATAGAAGAGCGATAGATCCCCTACAGCACGACGGTGGGCAAGAAGAGGAAGCCTTTCTATGATCGTGTGTAATAAGACGAACGGCTCTTCTTTAAATGGATTCCAGAATAAGTTTGTAGGGGACGCCATTTCCCAGACATAAGAACAATATTCAGATTGGAAGAAAAAAAATACTTTTTGGCTCGAAAGAGGAATCCAAGCTTTTCTTAAGTTGCCGAGGCTATGGATGTTTTTTTTTTTTTTATCTTGGGACAGTCCACGAAGGCTGATGCCTAAGTACTAACGTACCGTGGGTGTCTTCAGTGTGGTGAGAGGGAGTTTGTTCACACGGGACTTAAATTTTTGGAGATTGGGAGGAGAAGGAAGAACTTCTGCGGGCAGCAGGTTCCATAGTCTTGACACTCTAGGGATGAAGGAACGAAGAAAGCGGGAAGTTCGGGGCCTCTCTAACTGAACTGTAAAAGGATGCATTAAAGTTGCACTACGTGTTGCTCTGTTGGGAGCTGCCAAAGAAGGAATTATACTGGCCAACTCCTCTGAGCAGAAGCCATGAAAATATCTATAGAAGAGCGACAGATCCCCTACAGCTCGACGATGGGCAAGAAGAGGAAGCCTTTCTGTGAGCGTTGGATCATTAATAAGACGAACAGCTCTTTTTTGAATGGAGTCCAGAAGGCTAAGTGTTGTAGGGGACGCCATTCCCCAGACATGAGAACAATATTCCAAAGAGGGTCTGATTTGGGATACATACAGAGTGTACAGATTGGAAGAAGAGAATATTTTCTGGCTCGAAAGAGGAATCCAATCTTTTTTGAAGCTGCCGAAGCTATGGATGAAATGTGTTTGTGCCAGTTGAGGTTATTCTCAAAAGTAACGCCGACTAGATTAAACGACTCTTTGTTCTGCAGAACTTGGCCGCTCATATGTAAGGGATGAGCATTCGCAGACTTTTTTCGCGACAGCGAACATGACTGTGTTTTTGAGGCATTAAACTGAACACGATTTTTGGCGCCCCAATCCAAGATAAGTTTGAGGTCTTGTAAAAGAGATATCTGCATTGACCTGCGCTTGTTTTCGAAATCAGAATTACACGGTGGCTTAAGAAATTGAATATTAGAGTGGAGGGTACTATCGTCAGCAAAACTATGAATGGGATTGATTGTGGAAGAGAGAAGATCATTAATGTGTAGAAGAAACAGCGTGGGTGCCAGCACTGAGCCCTGGGGCACCCCAGCATTTATTTGGTAGAAGCTGGAGGAATGACCATCTACACTAACTGATATACGTCGATTAGAAAGGAAACTGGAAAGCCAAGAGCAAAGCTTAGATGGAAGACCGTAAGAAGGGAGTTTGTTAAGAAGCCCATCATGCCAGACCTGATCGAAAGCTTTGGATATGTCAAGAGCAACGATCTGAGATTCACCAAGAAACTCAAGGGACTTGTTCCAGTTGTGTGAGACAAAGGAAAGAAGATCAGCTGTGGATCTACTGTGACGGAATCCATATTGTCTATCATGTAAGATCTTATGTTTTTCCAGATACTTTAAGATTTGGGAATTAATGAATTTTTCCATTACCTTGCATGTGATGCGTTTTGTGCCAGTTTAGGTTATTCTCAAAAGTAACGACAACAAGATTAAATGATTTTTTGTTCTGCAGAACTTGGCCGCTCATAAGAAACGGATGAGCATTGGAAGACTTTTTTCGCAACAGCGAACATGACTGTGTTTTTAAGGCATTAAACTAAACAAGATTTTTGGCGCCCCAATCCCAATTTGGAAGAGAGAAGATCGTTAATGTGTAGAAGCGTGGGTACCAGCACTGAGCCCTGGGGCACCATAGCATTAATTTGGTAAAAGCTGGAAAAATGACCATCTACAGTAACTGATATACGTCGATTAGAAAGAAAACTGGAGAGCCAAGAGCAAAGCTTAGGTGGAAGACCGTAAAAAGAAAGTTTGTTAAGAAGCTCATTATGCCAGACCTGATGAAAGCTTTGGATATGTCAAAAGCAGAAATCTGGGATTCACCAAGAAACTCTAGGGACTTGTTCCAGTTGTGTGAGACAAAGGAAAGAAGATCAGCTGTGGATCTTCTGTGACGGAATCCATACTGTCTATCATGCAAGATCTTTTGTTTTCCAGATACTTTAATATTTGGAAATTAATGAATTTTTCCATTACTTTGCAAGCAACAGAAAGAAGAGATATGAGTCTATAGCTTGAAGGAAAAGTTTTGCACCCTTTTTTGGAACAGGAAGCACACGTGCAGCTTTCCAACTATCTGGGAATATACCCGTGTCGTAAGAGATTCGAAAGAGGCGAGTTAGGATGGGTGCAAGCTCGGGAGCACATTTTTTAAGACGATTGCTGGTATGCCATCCAGCCCAGACGATTTTTTAGTATTAAGAAAAGAAAGAATACGCTTGATCTGTTTAACTTTAAAAATGATATCGGATATTTTATGAGAAACAGGGGCAACTGTTGGAAGAGGAAGATTAATAGAAAGATCAAGCGTAGAATTGGCAGCAAATTGTTTGGTAAATAGTACTTAACATAACCTCGCCATAAGAATATTAACATTAAAATTTGTAAGGTTGTTTGCGTTAAACCAAAATACTTACAAATACAAATACAAAAAAAATCTAAATTAAATAACAAAACGATTGCCAAAAAAAATATTGTAACTCAGTCAATCATTAATTGGTGAAAAATGATCTACCTCTTAATTTTCCCGATGTGATCGTGCGTTAGATGGTAATTAAATTAAACTGTTTTGTTTTGGCACAATCATATATAAATATGCCGAAAAAGGTAAATAGTCTTCTGTTAACATTTCCAAGAAACAGAAAATTTTACTATTAATATATAAGATTGTTTTATTAGTTCTGTTTTCTAGCAGTAGAATTTTTTGCCAATTAATTGCTAGTTTATATTTATTAGTATTTAAAGAAATAGTAATAAAACATTTTTGCAATATTTTGATTTTTTGCTATATTTAAAAATTAATTGATGTTATAAATATAAAAAACATAAAGTATTACATTATAATATACTTATCATTAAATATGTCTATCTAGCTTTATCGCATTCAAAAAGATTTTAGTACCTGTGCAAATGTAAAAAAGTGGCTGTCTTACCTACCTCTCCAGTGCATATTTGTCACTGCATTAAATAATATAGTGTATAATTTCATTGTCAAAAACACAAGTACATTAAGAATCCAACTCTTATGTTTTCTATTTAAAATTTCATGAAAACTCTCTTGGGATATTGCGATGACTATATGTATGGTGGTACCTAAAAGTAAAACAAAAATGGCAATTGTCGCGATAGCCAGCTTTATAAATATATACCAAATAAAATACATCCCAAGTTATACCCTACGGCTAATCAGAGCTGTAATAAGTAGTTAAAAAATGTACTTTAAGTAATAAGTGTTAGGTATTCGCCAAGGAAGTTTAAAGGTGTATGGAAGCCCAATGCTATGGCCCATTCGATAAAAAAAAATTCCAGCGCAGTATGAAAATAACTGTCAGAGTGCCCCGCCGATTCTGCGCAATAACAAAATTCCACGAAATAATTTAATGTGTTCCCTACTTACACACTGATAAATCAGTGTGTAGTTAGGCAACACATTATACTTTTATGAGAGCCCTAGTAGTTTCGATTGTTTTGCTTTGTCTGAGTACCTATATTTTGTGGTTGCAGAAGTTTTTTAGATTGATAAAAACCTTATTTTAGTGATTAGTGTTTATTAAATACTGACTATAATTTTGTGTTTATTGTTTGTTACTTATAATATCGTAACAAAATGATTATAGGTTGTATGGTTTTGTCTTGCAAATCCAAGGGTAACATACCCGGCATTCTTTACTTTAAGTAAGTATTTCTTATATTTAAATTAGGTGCTTCTTATGAGACGTAACGTTAGGTAACCGAATAAATAATAATGTATCAATTATGAATAATAGAATAATGAAAATTTCATAGGAAATAGCAGTGAGAAAAGTAAGGCAATCTTAACTATTTTTTAGATGATTTTCCACAATGTTTGTGTATTTCTGTGGATTATTAAAAAGAAATAAGGTTTACATTTGGGTACTTTTATTTCATTTAATAATTTAGTACATTCTTTTAAAGGATCAAAATTATTAATTACTGGGCAGACCAGGCTAATTTTAATATATACAGGTCCCTCTAATTGAATGAAAGAAAGTACAATTTTATGTTAAAGTTGCTTTTTGCTTTTTCTGTATTTGGTTAAAAAGAAATTAGATTTTTGGTTTCTTAAACTTACATTATCAACTTTTTAAGCTCGACATAATGTAGACACATAATATATCGGATACTGTTACAATGGATACCTAGGTACCAAAGGTTACTAAACATTTTTAACCACTGTTATTCTGTCTCATGAATGTTTGTTATTAGTGAAAAGTATATGCCTAAAAAGCAGTTATAAAAATTTTCACTTTTTAATGTACAACCAGAATCTTAGGATTAAATTAAACTCATTTACACTATCTTGCACTTTTTTTATCACAAAATTGGTGATATATGAATAAGTACATGAAACTATCATACAATGTTTGAAATTTATTTTAAAAAATCGTGTTTTTATTTATTTACAAAGATTTTTGGTAAAAATACAAAACTCACAAAAATATCGACCATTTAAATAGAAGGCTGTAAAGTGGCGCCATCTATTTTTTCCATATTATATCAGATGATATAAAATCCAATATTACACAATAATTTTAAATATTCTATGGTAGTATCGTTTAAGAACCAACAGTTTTGTGCAAAAAAATATAAAAAAACAGTGAATGCTTGAATTTGACATTTGATGATGTGAACTTTATAGATAGTAACAAAGAATTATGGAAGTCCGGCTCTGACCTACTATTCATTGCGCAAACTCCGCGGAGCCAATCCCCCTATTCCCGCTGCCCTGCACGCCTGGACAATTTTGTTCTACAGTATTGGGCTTCCATACACCTTTAAACTTCCTTGGTATTCGCTTACAGCAACAATTATTATCAGTGCATTTGAAAAATACAAAGAGTATTAAGTATTTTACTAAAAGTAAAAATTTTTCAGTGGAAAAAAAGAAGTAACTACAGGTTTTAAGAGATCAGTACTTAAACTAGTTTAGATGTACTTAAATAGTTAAGTACTTAAAGTTAGGATTATTTAAGTAATTTAGAAAAATGTACTGCAAGTAATAAGTATTAAGTATTTGCTTACAGTATTAAGTATCAGTACATTTTAAAAATACAAAGAGTACTAAGTACTCTTTGTAAAAATTTTGCAGTAAAAAAAAAGTAACTACAGGTTTTAAGAGATCAGTACTTGGAGTAGTTTAGATGTACTTAAATACATTAAGTACTTAAAGTTAGGATTATTTAAGTAATTTTTAAAAATGTACCGCAAGTAATAAGTACGAAGTATTTGCTTACAGTAATGTAATAAGTATAAGTACATTTTAAAAATACAGAAAGTATTAAGTATTTTACGTAAAAATTTTGAGGTAGAAAAAAATAAGTGACTACGGGTTTTAAGAGATCAGTAAGAGTAGTTAAGATGTACTTAAATACTTTAAATACTTAAAGTTAGGATTTAACAACCAAGTAATTTTAAAAACCAAGTAATTTTAAAAACCAATTAATTTTAAAACATTAACCTGGAAAATAATATTATATAACGAGGTTTAGGAATATAGGTACATGGTGACATCGTCAAGAGATAAAAATAAATATTTAGCAACCTAAATTGATTTCCGTCAATAAAGTACTCGACTAATTAGAGGAAAGTTTTGTAGGCAACTACAAAGTAAAAACAAATGTGTACACTGTACCATACTGTACCATACTGTACTCCCTTATAGTAGTCAAATGCAGCAAAACTAATGTACTCTATAGCTACTAAAAAATATTAAACTAGAGGACAGGTAGACATAAAAGCCAAATAGAACGCATTATTAATGTTAATCCATATATATTTAATTTGCTAATGTGGAAATATTTATATGTAGGTAGGTATATATATTTATTTGTCTGTCCACGTGATTCTGAAGTTATGGCTTGAGCTAAAATCATGAAATTTGACACAGTGGTAGTCTTTAGCAGTGGCTAGAACCTAACGAAGCCCGTTTTTTGAATTTCGCCCCTGGGACAAAAATAGGAGCAAAAAAGTGTTTTTTTACCGTTAGCCGTACGAAAGGCGTCTTACGGAGACAGAGGCTACTTAACATTCTCTCTCGCCTGGCGCAGACAGGCTTTTCATCTAGTATAATAATAAACTTTTGTTGCTTTTAAGTAACACCAAGTTTTCAAAATAGTCTAGTTAAGAAGCCTGTTTCCTGCGAAAAATAGTTAGAAGGCTTCAAAAAATATGAGCGATAGCTCATTCTACATAGAATGCAAATCTAAGAAAGGCGTTTTACCTGCCAATGAAAATTGAAATTGTTATAATTAAAAAACGAAATAAAAAAAGCCATTTTTGATTTTTGACGATAACTCAAAAACCATAAGAGACAGCGGAAATTGCAAAAAAGATTCTTGAAGAGGAGGAAATTTTCTATAAAAGAGTCTTATTAACTTCCAGAGTTCTGTCTCCGTTATTTATAATTATTATTTAACGCTAAAAATGGGCCTCCGCGCGACGTTTTTGGTTGCGCGCTCGGCGTCATAACTGAGTAAGTCACACAAAATATTTTTTTTAGGATATTAAATATTAAATATATTTTTTTAAGTTATGATGTATTCAGAACACATTAAAGAATTTATTCCCGTTAAAAATCTAACGAAAAGTTGTTAGTTTTTCAACAAGTTAGACAATCGTCAATTAACAAAATTGTTTCGAACATTCGTCCTCATTATACATTAAAAAAAATGCTTCAATAATTGTCGTATAAATTTTTCGCTTCGTGAAGCCCTTTCTATACATACTTAACAAGATACCGCCATAAGAGCTTTAAAAAATGTTATCTTTTGTTTATAATTTTTTTATTACTTTGACGAAAAATGAAAAATCGAAGTAATATTGTCAAAGTTATAAAATTATTTTAAACAAAGCATTAAAATTTATTTAACTTTTATAACGTGATCTTGCTAAGTATGTATATAAAAAGAGCTCCACGACGCAAAGATTTTATATGACAATTATTAAAACATTTTTTTTTAATGTACAATGAAGACGAAAGTTCCAAACAGTTTTGTTAATTACCAATTGTCTAACTTGTTGAAAAATAACCTTTAAGTTAAATTTTCAACGGGAATAAATTTTTTGAAGTGTTCTCAATACACCATACATTTTTAAATTAATATTTATTACCCTAAAAAAATTATTTAGAGTAACGTACTCGGTTTTGACGCCGAGTGCGCAACTCAAAAAGTCGCGCAGAGGCTCATTTTAAGCGTTAAATTAAAATTATAAAAAATTAAGATAAAACTCCGAAAGTTTTTTATCGGAAATTTCCTCCTCTTTAAGGATCTTTTTTGCAATTTTCGCTATCTCTTATGATTTTTAAGTTTTCATTAAAAATCGAAAGCTATCGCTCATATTTTTCAAAATCTTCTAACTATTTTTCGCAGGAAACACACTTCTCGACTAGACTAAAAGTTCTGTTTCATAATGCGTAACCATATTGTTATGGAATAAATTGCAGCAGGCTTGCCTGGCATTTAGCCAGAACTACCTTTAATTGAATGTAACGATAATCTAACCAAAACTTAAAAATATTGTATGATGTCAAAAGTGGCATTTTTTTGACAAGTCACGTGACTTCCAGTGACTTGATTTCACCGGAAATAGCCTCAACTTTGAATTTTTAAATAAGACACCATGTATACTTACCAAAACTAACCAGAACATTCTGCTTCTAACGATACCCCATTTGTCAATTTTTGACAGCTAGAGAATTAAAAAAAAAAGCTGTCAAATAATAATAATTCATGGGCTACTGTTGGATGCAGAATATTTCCAGAAATCCAAAAATGTAACATTTTACAGGGTGACTCATTGACAATTAAAGTTGAGGCTGTTTCCGTTGAAACCCGAAGTTACCGGAAGTCGCGTGACTTGCCAAAAAACGTAAAATTTGACATTATATGGTATTCCTAAGTTTATTTGATTTATCTTAAAAAGTGAAGAAAAAAAAGGTGGACCATGTTCCTAGATCTTCGTTATATTCAATTAAAGAAGTTGGGGCTAAATTTTGCCAAAAAACATTGCTGCTATCCACTCTACTATCATGTATCATTTATAAAAAATAAGTTTTATTAAAAAGACAGATACCTGCAGATTTTAGCGGCCGGATCTTAGACTATAATAAATCGAGTGTTAACACTAACAGCCAAAAATGTATTATACCATCAGATATGATTTAAAATTGATATTAAAAATTATATTTTAAATAAATTTAAAAAAAATGTAAAGACCACTGATTTCTGGATACACGAGATTAGAAGGCAATAATAAAGCAGATGAACTAGCAAGAGCCGGCTTATCCAAAAACTTTAACAGCAGAGCCAGTCCCGGGACTATTATAGCAGGCGATTAAAACAACAACAGACAGATGGTCCCAAACACAACATCTGGATCGTTGGCATGTGTCACCTAGCGAACGACATGCAGAAAATGCTACGCACCCTTATACATGGGCATACATACCGGTCTTACAACATACAGACTTGACAAGGAGGAGGAGGAAACAGCCTCACATATAACATACAACTACCATGCATTGACATACAATATATATATATATATATATATATATATATATATATATATATATATATATATATATATATATATATATATATATATATATATATATATATATATATATATATATATATATATATATATATATATATATATATATATATACAGAGTGTTAAAGAATGTTGTGAGGAAAATTTAGGGTAGATTCTACATGTAAAAATATGAAAAAAGTTCATATAAACATGGGTCCGGAAATGCTTTGTTTTTATGATACGGGGTGTTTAAAGTTTTTCGCCTTTAAAGTTTATTTCACATTTCTCGAAAACCCGTGGAGATATTCAGATAAGTTTTGCTACACGCAAATGTATTATTATAGGTCACATTTACACGTACAAAATTATTTTCTAAGGGACTTACATCAGTGGCGTTCATGCCGATAAGTTCTTATTTTTAGCGAAAAAAACTGTACGCCACTGATTTTTCCAAAAATTAGTATTGATTTCTTAAAGCCAGTTTAATTCTGCTTAAAAAGTACCTCTTGGAGTTTGTCGTCCTGACATACCGTTTTCGAAATAAAAATTAATTTATTAACCCGACATCAAATATTTCGAAGGGGCAGAAAAAATATTCAAATGTGATTTACAGCATGTATTAACGCAGAGGAAGCCATTTATAGCATCTAATCTAAAGTTAAAATCGAATAACGTGTACTTTTAGTTTTATTTCGAAAACGGTAAGTCATAACGAAAAAGTCCAAGAGGTACTTTTTAAGCACAATTAAACTGGCTTTAAGAGAGCAATACTAATTTTTGAAAAAACCGGTGGCGTACGGTTTTTTTCGCTAAAAATAAGTACTTACCAGCACGAACGCCACTGATCTAAGTGCCTTAGAAAACAACTTTGTAGATGTAAATGTGACCTATATTTATACATTTTCGTGTACAAAAACTCATCCTAATATCTCCACGGGTTTTCGAGAAATGTGAAATAAACTATAAAAGACAAAAAACTTTAATCACCCCGTATCCTAAAAACGAAGCATTTCCGGACCCATGTTTATAGAACTTTTTTCATATTTTTGGATGTATAATCTGCCCTAAATTTTCCTCACAACATTCTGTAACACGGTATTATATATATATATATATAATATATATATATATATATTATTTATTATATATATATATATATATATATATATACAGGGTAAGTCTAGGAAGTGGGACCCCGTTTATTGCTTTAAATATTGAAATTGGGAAAAATGTTTAATACAAAAATATTTTGGTTTTTGCTGCTCTATATTTTGCAAACAACGTTATGTATACAGGGTATATCAAAAGTCCGTACAAGAACAAAGTTCATTTTTTAAATGACTCCCCATATATTTTTGTTATATTTTTGTTCTCTGCATAAAATTCTAGATATTTTTATTCAGCATATCATATCCGTATGTTCAACTGTTTACGAGATATTCGCATTTAACTACAAATTTAGAAGGGAAAAATCCGCTCATTTTTTAATGTTGTTTAACGTTTCTATGGTTTCAGCGGTTTTTTGAGAGTTGCATAGTAACCATATATGCTATGAGATTAATAAAAATGTCATATTGACGTTTTATTAATCTGAAAAAAAATAATGTTTTAATCGTTTTTTTTCTTGTTTAAGGTTTTACCTATTTCTACTCATCGTATGATATCTAATTACCTATTAATTATTACTATGGGTGTTTTGTCACTCTACTAAAACCATAGAAACGTAAAACAACTTGAGAGATGAGCAGTTTTTTCATTCTAAATTCGTATTTAAATGAGAATATCGTAAACAATGTGAATATAGGGATATGATATGTTAGATAAAAATATCTAAATTTATGTGATATCGAAATGTAACAAAATATAGGGATCATTTAAATTAACTTTGTCCTTATACGTCTTTATATTCACCCTGTATACATAAATATATCAACTAATCAACATGATCGGGCCTTTTCTGTGTTTCAATTAGGTGAAGGAGTCTTTAATGTTTCATTGCTGTAAAAAATTTATACTGTGACAAGCTTTTAAGTCCTTTAATGTTTTCCCCCAAAGGCTCCCGGATGTCAGTTTAAAATTAATCTTGATGTAGTGTCTTTTTTGTTATCCATATACACATTAATACAAAAAAACATTAAATTGGCCAGCTCTTTCTTTACACACAAGACTCAGTCAGCAGGGCCGGGGGGTTTTGAATTCATTTTGGAAACCATATTTTAAATTTAATGGCATTTTTTTAAACAAATATTGGTACCCCTCTGGGGCCACAATCTCTCCTATTGTCTCACAGTATGTCATGGATGATTTACTTGAAGTCTGTACCTATTTTTTCAATTCCGTTCTTAAAGGGAATACGTTGATGATATTATAAACTTTGTGAATAGATGGCATTAACGAGGAAGTGTTCACCCTTTAATGAACCCCATAAAATTTTTACGGTGGAAAAGAAAAACAAAATTTATTTTATTTTTTGGACACTAGAGTAATAAGACAAGAAAATAAAGATCTTTCTTGACTGGTATACTAAACCAGCTCGGCAGGTATATCAACTATTACTCGGTCATACCACCAAAACAAAAATAAATCTAATATTAGCATTAAACCCGGATAATGAGAATCTCAAAATACATCATTGGTTTTTGAATAACTTAAAACTCTTTAACTTTTTACTATTCCCCTTTTCCAAAAAATTTTTAAAAACAAAGCTTATTTTTAAACAGCAATATGATCCCCATGACAGCGAAAATTTGGGCATCCCCCCGAAAAAAGGTGCATTTATTGAACCCCCTTCTTTTTTTTACCATTTTTTTTTCCTATAAAAAGTATACCCAATAAAAAAACCCAAATTGTTTCTTTCCCTGACAATTCAATAAGAAATTGCATTTAAACACACTAAAACAATAGGAAAACTTTACAAAAGCAAAGACAAGGATGACAGTTTGAAAAAATCTAATGTAATATATAGTATTCCTTGCTCTGAGTGCGATGGCGTATATATATGACAAACGTCTAGAGTACTCAAAGAATATATTAACACAACATAAAAGTGATTGTAGGTTAGGAAAAACTCTTTGCATTGTCCAACATTGAATCAACTTGGACATATTTTAATTTTAAAGAAACGAAAATTTTGTGTGTGGAGGCAAACTATAACAAAGAGTGGTTCTAGAGATGATAGAGATATATAAACATTCTAACAGTATCAATAAAAAAACTGACATTGACAATCTAAGTGTCATTTTACTCTAACTTACTCAATTTTAACCTAAAACAAAGACAAACAATGATTCCAATAGTTCTTTTTATCAAGCTAAAACATTTAAACAGCTAACTATCAACATAATTAATTTTTTTTAAAACTTTTGATTTTTTTATTCTGTATTTTCTTTATTCTCTTGCTTCTTCTTCTTTATAACCTAACATTCCTTTTGTAAGTAACCACTCTTTATGTTCAGTTGAACCTCACTTAAAAATGTAGGCTGGTCCTTCCCCCTTTTTTTATGTTTTTTCTCTATGTTAACACTTTTATGTTACACTGGACCTAAATATAACTCTAGGATAGTGTATGGTAATGCTATGGGCGGGCTGTAAGTAAATATTAAAACATAAAATCTGGGATAGACAAAACATCATCATAAATCTATAATTTGTGTTTTCTCAGTCACGTGCTACACACACACATACTACACATTCACACAATACAAACGCTAACCCTTAGGTGACAGATAAGGGGTGCACATACACTAACATATACACCATACACACTAACCTTATGGTGACAGATAATGGTTTACGCACATACCATACACATGCACACACACACACAAACACTTACCCTTGGTGACAGATAAGGAGTATACCTCACACACTCACAGAACATGCACGTACATACACATGCTCTTATGTTGAAATAAGACTCCGGGATCATTAACACTACATATTTACTGTTTAAAAAAAAATTTTGTTTTACCATTATAATTTTTCAACTTTGCATATACATACACATTCAGTCATAAGAAAATCTATCTTCAGTTAAGTTTACAATATCTTAACTTTAACCTAGATATGCCAGGACCTTATACTCGCATTCAGAGAATAAAAACTTAAAAACACATGTTAAACTAAAAACCCTGAAACGAATAAGTGGTATGAAATTCATCCATTCTGTACTAGATCTTATTTAATAACAATTATAATATTTTAAAATGTATCGGCTTAAATACTAACGAACATTAATATGGATTTTCAAAAACATAATAATATCCTGTTACCATACTTTGTAAAATTCAGCTGTTGTTGATGTTCAACTTTTAAATAATGCATTTAGTTGTAAGGTATACCTAAAATTGAAGATTTCTTGTTTATTGTAATTTTTTTTCCAATTGTAGACCTGAAGAAGAAAATAAATATTTTCAGCTCGTTAAACTAAGAAGTGTTTCTTTAATTAGCCCTTTCCCTGGACCGATACCCAGAAATTTATTACCTTTGTTGTTTAACTGGTCAGGCAAGACTTCACTCCTTATTTTTATTATAAAATTATATATGTATATTATATATATATATATATATTATATATATATATATATATATATATATATATATATATATATATATAATAATAATAAATAATATAATATATATATATATATATATATATATATATATATAATATATATATATATATATATATATATATATTTTATTATTAATATATATATATATATATATATATATATATATATATATATATATATATATATATATATATAATATTACTTACAGCCCTTCGACTCCATAGCATTACCATACACTATCCTAGAGTTATATTTAGGTCCAGTGTAACATAAAAGTGTTAACAATAGAAAAAAAACATAAAAAAAAGGGAAGGACCGGCTCATTTTTAAGTGAGGTTCAACTGAACATAAAGAGTGGTTTACTTACAAAGGATGGGTTATAAAGAAGAAAGCAAGAGAATAAAGAAAATACAGAATAAAAAAAATCAAAAGTGTTAAAAAATTAATTATGTTGACAGTTATTGTTTAAATGTTTTAGCTTGATGAAAAAGAACTATTGGAATCATTGTTTGTCTTTTGTTTTAGGTTAAAATTGAGTAAGTTAAATAATATGCACTTAGATTGTCAATTCAGTTTTTATTGTACTGTTAGAATGTTTATATATCTCTATCATCTTAGAACCACTCTTTTGTTTAGTTTGCCTCACACAAAAATTTTCGTTTCTTTAAATTTAAAAATATGTCCAAGTTGATTACAATGGTTAGAGACATGCACAAGAGTTTTTCTATTTCCACAATCACTTTTATGTTGTGTTAATATATCTTTGAGTACTCTAGACGTTTGTCATATATATACACCATCGCACTCAGAGCAAGGAATACTATATATATTACATTAGATTTTTCAAACTGTCATCCTATGTTAACTAGTAAAAGTTTTCCTATTGTTTTAGTGTGTTTAAATGCAATTTTTATTGAATTGTCAGAATGAAACAATTTGGTTATTTAGTTGCTATACTTTTTATATGGAAAGAATGGTAAAAAATAGGAGGTGTTCAATAAATCCTTATTTCGGGGTGATGCCGTTATTATCATGTCATGGGTGATCACTATGCTGTATTAAAAATGCTTTGTTAATAATTTTTTGGAAAAGAGTTAAGTAGTAAAATGTTAAAGAGTTTTAAGTTATTCTGTACCAATGATACCATGTGAGATTCTCATTATCCGGGTTTTTAATGCTAATATTAGATTTATTTTTGTTTTGGTGGTATGACTCGAGTAATAGTTGATATACCTGCCTGAGCTGGTTGGTTTAGTATACCAGTCAAGAATGATCTGGTTATTTGCTTGTCTTATTACTCTAGTGTCAAAATTATCCTTTGTTGTTTTCTTTTTCCACCGTAAATTGTATGTGTTCATTATAGCTATTGAACACTTAAGAATCTCGTTAATGCCATCTATTGGCCCCAGATGTTATAATAATCAACGTATTTCTTCAGAACGAATTTGAAAAGATAACTTAGGTATACAGACTTCAAGTAAATCATCCATGACATACTGTGAGACAATAGGAGAGATTGTGGCCCCCATAGGGTACCTATTATTTGTTTATAAAATGCTACATTAAATTTAAAATATGTGGTTTCCACAATGAATTCAAAACCTCCAGAAGCCCTGCTGACTGAGTCTTGTGTGTAAAGAAAGAGCTGGCCAATGTTTGGACATGCTTTTTATTAATGTATATGGTATATTACTAAATAAAGACACTACATCAAGACTAATCAACACGTAGCTACATCAGGGCCTTTTCATGTTTGCAAAATTAGCAAATTGAAAGAGTCTTTAATATAGTATTCATTGCTTCATCAGTATGAATTTTGTGACCATGTGGTCTTTTTAAAAACTCCTTTCATTTGTAATTTTGCACACGAAGGGTGATGGTCTTGATTGATTTTATATTTTATCCATTAATAAGCATGTAGTGGCCAATAGCTACGCGAACCTTTCCCGTGGTTATGCCCTTTTTTAAGGATTTAATTTGGAAACCTGTTAGGGAGGCTGAACCTCTGTGATTGGATATTTAAGTCTCTACCGAACTTTTTAAATTTCCCTTCTTAAAGATATTAAACATCTTAATAAATTTAAAATTAATAACTTGGGCTGAAACACCTTCACGGTGGAAAAATTGTCTTTGGACACTGAGAATAAGACGGAAAAACCCGATCCCTTTTGACCTAGTAAAAACCAATCGGAAGGTATCAACCGAGTCATACCGCCAAAACAAAAATGATCTTTTAGCATTAAAAACGGATGATGATCTCCGACTTGGACGAGACAAATAACATTTTACAACCTCCCAAAAAATTCGATTAAACGCAATTGACATGGAGCAATAACGGGCCCCGGGTAAGTGCTTATCATTACACCCATTCTTTCCTTTAAAGTATAAATGAATAACAGGTTCATTCTGAGCAATTTAAAAAATTCTCCCAACAATGGAAAAAATTTACCCCCGCTTAAAGATAGGTTTATTTAAAAAAATTTAATTTTATATGTGTATTCCTTAGCCTCTAGTGGATGGCGTATATATGGACAAAATCAGTACTCAAAATGGTTGCAAAATAGTGATTGAGGTGGAAACTCTTTTGGGAAATTGTCTCATTGTAATCAATAATTTTTTTTAATTTTAAAGAAACAAAAATTTTTTGGGAAAGGGAAACCCTTTTCAAAAATTGGGTTTTAGAAAATGATAGAATATATAAACATTCTAACAGTATCCCAAAAAAACTAACAATCTAATTTAATTTATTTTCTCCTTACTCAATTTTAACCTAAAACAGAAAAAACAATTCAATTTTTTCATCAAGCTAAAAATTTAAACAGAACCTTCAACTAATTAATTTTTTTCTTTTGATTTTTTTCTGTTTTTTTTATTCTCTTGCTTTCCCCTTCTTTTTAACCAACTTCCTTTTGTAAGGCCTATCTTTTTTCAGTTAACCTCATAAAAAAGTAGGCTGGTTTTTTTTCCCCCCTTTTATGATTTTTTTTTTCTCCCTTTTTTAACACTTTTTGTTATACTGGACCCAAATATAATTTTTAGGATAGTGTATGGTAATTCCCTTTTGGCCCCAAGGGGTTAAGTAAATATTAAAACATAAAATCTGGGATAGACAAAAAAAACTAAAATCCTTTTGTGTTTTTTCTGGTCCGTACTTTACACACACACACACACACACACACACACACATTCACATACAAACCTTAACCCTTGGGGGACTATATATATATATATATATATATATATATATATATATATATATATATATATATATATATATATATATATATATATATTATATATATATATATATATATATATTATAAACTGGCCCGATTTTGCACGATGTCTTTATTTCTTTGAGGCCCATTGCTAAAAACATTTGAATGCGTCTAAAAACTCATTTTCCAAAATTTGGTTGCGAAATTCGAAAGTTTACCCGGTGCGAGTTTCGTTTTTTGCAAAATTTGGCCACTATTATTTTATAGCTTGTTTAAGGAGATATCAAGAGAAGATGCAGTAAAAAATTGACGCGATCATAGGCTAGTTATATGTTTTTGCGGTCGCTGAACACGATGCAACCATTAGTTTTTCTCTCCAATCAAGATATCTTTCAAAATTTAGGGAAAATTGGAAAGAAAAGAGAAAGAAATGGAAAAATTCTACTTTTACTGCTTAAAATTTATTGGTTAAAATTTGTATTTATCGACAAGCTGTAGTCAGGGCTGTAGAGAAATGAAAGAGCTTTTAGATGCAAAAAACCCGGTGTGATTTGGTTCAGATTACCCAAAGATACGAGGGGAGTACTAAAATTGTGCAAATGCAAACAACATTAATATTACGGGTAACGGGTTTAATGACTCATGAAACGAACTTTTGGGGTAAATTTGTGCTTTACAGATTTTTATATATTTTTTTTAAATAAATATATACATGGAATTCTGGTTTACATGTGAACTTGCTACGCAGGCTCCAGAGAATGACATCCTATTATTAAAAGCAATCAAGAGATATGGGCAAAATGTTAATGAGACAATATCCAATATTGCCATAAAAACATTTCTGGGGCATACTTGGTACCTGAACGAATACATGATTGGTTTGTCTTTTTTTTATGCGCGCTTAAGCATTGCCCAGAAGAAGCGCATGGTCCGGTCGTTGGAGCAGGAAAGTCGACAGACCAAAGGTTATCGAATTATTTTGGAACCAGAGACATTTCCTGAATTGAGCCTGGAAAAATGAATTACCACGAGGACCCGAGTATTCTTCACTTTGATAAAAATATTCACGGATTTTTTAAAAAAGAATTCCTTGTCGTTGTCGCGGAATGAAGGATATCTTGCGGGGTTGCAGAAAGTGAAAAGCTTTTAAGTTACGAACGACGTTGCGGAACGATTCGTACATTTATCAGAAAGTTTAAACGGGACACTTACTGCAAGCGAAGAGGGGTATGAAAATTTAATACACAGTGTTGATTTTAATAAAAAAGTTTCCTTCTTGTTCCAAAAAGAAAACTGTAAAAAGTCTGGAAAGTATGAATTAACAGAAGAAAGAAAAAATACAGATACATATTGTTTATTGTAAACTTTTTTATGAGCTAACGTATGAAATTATGTTTATTTATTAATGTTATCCATGAATTTTTTCTGAAATTTATAGAAGGACATAAGTTTATTTACCTGCAAGTTAATTATCCTGAATGTCCATACATATGTACCTTGCCAAGCTTATCTATACTTCAGGACTTAAAAAAAGTTTAGAAACTTGAAATTTACCCCAAAAAATCGTTTCATGAGTCATTAAACCCGTTACCCGTAATATTGATTTTGTTTGCATTTGCACAATTTTAACACTCCCCTCGTATCTTGTGGTGATTTTAACCAAATCACACTGGGTTTTTTGCGCCTTAAAGCTCTTTTATTTATCCATAACCCTGACTACAGCTTGTCAATAAATACATATTTTAAGCAATAAATTTTAAGCAGTAAAGTGAAACTTTTCCCTTTTTTCTCATTTTTTTCCCAATTTGTTTCTTAATTTTAAAAGATATATTGTTTCAAGAGAAAACCTAATGGTTGCATCGTGTTCAGCGACCGCAAAAACATATAATTAGCCTATGATCGCGTCAATTTTTTACTGCATCTTCTCTTGATATCTCTTTAAATAAGCTCTGAAATAATAGTGGCAAAATTTTGCAAAAAACGGAGACTCGCACCGGGTAAACTTTCGAATTTCGCAACCAAATCTTGGAAAATGAGTTTTTAGACGGATATATATATATATATATATATATATATATATATATATATATATATATATATATATATATATATATATATATATAAAATTATATATACCAGGTGTTGCTGAACCGGACATAGGAATCCCACGTAAATTTTGAAGTAGTCAAATATTGGCCCCCTAATTATTTTGGAAAAAATGCTATAGAATTTATTGAAGAGCACGATAAGTTCCACCCAAAATGAAAATTTGAGCATTTTTCAACCAACCAGTAAAGAGTAAACTGCTTAAATACTTCTGCAACGTAGTATCTCATTATGCACCCTGTACTCTAGAAATCAATAATAAAAACACCATATCGATTTATCAGTGACAATTTAGATCATTAATTTATAATGTCATTGCCAAAAGTGAACAATTTTATACGGGAATTTCAAAAAGAATCCTCGCATTTCATTTTAGTTTACAGCTAATTCCAACACATGCACTCACAGTTACGCAAGACAATAAAACAAATTTGTTTACATTTAGAAATCAATTTATGACGAAAATATCAGGATTTAATCAAATGCTCAAATATTCCTCCATTAACTGCCAGACAATAACCCAAACGATTATAAAACTTATTTCTTACGTTGGCTAGTTGGTACATCGATATTCTGGCACATTCAGCGGAAATAGCATTCCTTAGCTGGTCTAAATTTTCATATTTTTTATTGGTATAAAGCTTAGTTTTTAAATGTTCCCATAGAAAAAAATCGTTTGGCGAAAGATCCGGAGACCTGGCTGGCCAAGATATTGCTTGGTTCGGGCCTATGATGTCGTTATTAAATGCGTTGTTCAAGTATTCGCGCACAGCTCTGGTACTGTGTGCTGGGCAGCCATCCATTTGATACCAAATCTCTTGATTTTCACGAGCAAGGTTGTTCAAAGCAGGCAAAATTTGTTCCTCTAAAAGTTCCAGAAAGTACTCCGCATTCAAATTTCGGTCAAGGAAAAATGGTCCCAGGATATGGTGGCCGAAAATTCCCGCCAAAACATTAATTTTTTGTGGATATTGAGTCCTTGTCTCAGCAAATCGATTTTGGTTTTCGTTACTCCAGTACCGGCAATTTTGAATGTTGGGTTCGTTGTTCAATGTAAAAGTGCATTCGTCAGTAAAGCAAATATTTTGTAAAAAACCTTTGTCAATGTTTGTCCTCTCCATCATCTCAAGCCTTTTATTATTGGTTATAGATATAAGGCGATAATAAAATAACAATTTAAAAAAATATATTTTAGCATCTAACTCGCAAGCGGTAAAACCGAAAAATCTGAAGTTTTACCATGAACGTAGATTTGCATGCTCTTTAATAAACTTTAATAGATTTTTTTTTTCAAAATAATTAGGAAAGCCAATAATTGCCCCCTTAAGAAATTACATGCGATTTCCTATATCTCGTCCGACGTATATCCCGGTATATTCAGTTATTTCCTTCCAACTAAATACTTGTTAAAGTGTCGCTAACCCAATATCGTCGGGCGGGATATAGGAAATCCCAGGTAATTTTTAATGGGGTCAGCAATTCGCTTCCTAATTATTTTGAAAAAAAATTCTTTTAAAGTTTATTGGAGAGTATGCAAATCTATGTCCATGGTAAATATTTTAGATTTTTCGGTTACACCGTTTGCGAGTTAGATGCTAATATATTTTTAAAAATTGTTACCTTATTATCACCTTTTATTTATGAACAACAATGAAATACCAGTTAGTTGTGAATTAACCTTGCCATTGTAAAATTTAGTGCTTTATCATTATCAACGAAGCCGCAGCTAACGTTCACGAAGCTTTATGATACAACTCTCTGATGCCTTTTACTACTTAACGCTTGAGACAAAATAATTGACCAAATTTTTACCTGGGACCTAGCCCCTGGACTATCAATGTCTCTTCACAAAAATAGGCATAAAAAAGCTGCGTCAGTACAACTCTATGATTTACATACATATATTCGTTATCTATATAAATGTTTTGCATCAGTCTATTAGTAAATAAATGAACACTGAAAAATAGTAGGTACTTCCGAAAAATATCAATACACTATTACATAATTATTTCCTTTCTTTTATAAATACAACTCAACAGCAGCTAGACATAAAAAGACTAATAGTTTGGGCTAGTAAATAGTTTATTTTTTCATGAGCCCAATGTTTCAAACCAAAAATAGTAGTTCTTGTTAAAAAATTTTACTTAAGCCTTGTTTTTAAATTATCATAATTAGTTTTAGCATCCCTAATATTATTTAATACCTTAAATCCAAAAAACAAAATAATTTTTTATATGATTCATATAAATCGAAATTTATTATATTTAAGAAAAATAACACACTTTTGCATTGATACAAAGCTTTTTAGCTACGGATTGAAAAACTAAAAGTTATTTTCATATTACATAATTATTTAAAATCACTTTAATTACAGAAACCAGAGGCAATGTGTTTTCTCACATTCAGAGAATGATGGTAATCTTTGTGGCTAATCCTTTTTTAACTGCTTAGCAATAACACTTGTCACATAAATAATAATGACCCCTAAAAACTATTTTTTTTTTAATTTGTATAAAAGTCTTAATATTTTCAATTCTCCGTTGCTTGTAGGTATTTTACTATGTTTGCTGCAATATGGACAAGTAAAGTAGTCAAACCTTATTTGATCCTGTTGTTTTAAATAATATAATAATTTTAAATTGATTACGCACAAAAATGTTTGCAGTATCTACAAAATTATGATTTAAAATGACTGAATTAGACTTTGGATAGACTTGGACCACTCTAGCAAAATCCTTTTTTCACCGAACGTATACAAATTTCATGTGAAATGACTTACCAATGAAAACACTTTCCCATGGAGGAAAATAATCAGCATAAACATCCATCAATTGCCATGTCCCCCTCCAACATGCCACCACAAGTGGAGTAACAATAAACAGCGAAATAAGAATATCCAAAGTACTCAATATAAATTTTTGCTTTTTTCTACGTTTCGGTCGTTTTAAAGCCTCCTCACTTTTGGTTTGAACCTCCGCCTTAGTGAACCCATTAATAAGTTGCCTACATTCACTGCACATGTGCCCGTAAATACTATCTTGGCCGTTACAAGAGATACACAGTTGTTGATTCATTATTGGATCAGCCCAAAACAAAGACCTTAAAAAAATAACGACTTTGGCTACACTCATACTAAAAGCTACTTAAGAAACCCCGTCTGTTAAATATAATAATGATATAAGATAATATGAGATACTTATACTTCAATTATTTTTATAGGTCTGAACGATATAATATTATTGTCTGACGGCATCAAGTACTAAAACAATATATTTTGTTTAAATACGCACTATATATGATAGTCAATTGTGGCACTCGCTGGAGAAGTTCCATTATTTTCAGTTCTTATCATATCTACGGCCATTCATTCTATCATGATTTAATTTTATTTACACAATTATTCTTGTAATTAAAATATTTCATAATTTACGTTTTTGTTGTCTTATTAAAGGTCATTATCATCATGTTGTGTCAATCTATGGTTTAAACCAAGGTGTCTTAAAAACCAGAATTTTGTCGTTATTAATAGGCATTGTCATTAAATGTAATCAATAAAATCTTATTTTAAGTTAATAATGAATTGTTTATTATATATTTAACATCACCATAAAATTCAAAAAACTCAATTCGTAATGTCTTACCCCACACAAAACATGTGAAAATTGAACAACAGTTAATTTTTATGAAGCTTCGTATTTTGATTATTCTTCTTATGCTAATCAAAAGTCTCAATTGGCACAAAGCCGGAAGACCCTCCCCTCAAAACTGCCCCTAAAGGTCGAGGGGCTGCAGTTGACAGATTTTTGGTGGATTGCCTTACGAAAATATTTTACAACTATTGTCAAACCTACAGCCCTTACACAATAACTAGGTTTAGTCCTGTCATTTTCAAGGAACCCACCTCCACCCCTCATAGCTCTCCACGTGACTTTTCCCCCTTTACCGATTCTGAAGGCATTTGATCGTAAATTCCTTATTAAAGCCGACAAAATGATTACACTTTATATCGTTCCACCACGAAGAATAAACCTTTCCCCAGTAACACCAACCCTGGGGGAGACAACCCCAGTCCCTACCAAATCCTGCAATATGTTCCTGCTTATGGGTTCTTAATCGGGGTGATCGTGAATTGCTTTTCTCAGCCGCCTGAGCGGTTACTACCCAATATCCTTTAAAACCCCCACCCCCTCCCCAGTCCGTACTAAACCTGTTGTTTCTAGTTCTTCGTATTTTAAACATGTAACGTTCTTTGCAAAACATTAGTAGGAGGAAGGAAAGTTGCTGAAGACGCTAAAACCTAAATACCAAAGTATAGATGCAGCTTTGCCCTAATAATAATTCGTTAACCTCGTCATCTTCTTGTTGATTATTTTCTTCATCTTACCATTCTTTTCGCAACACCAATGTATTTCGCAAAAACGGCCGTTAAAAAATCCATAACATTTTCCACACTGGGCAGATAGCCGGAAACGGCTAAAAAATGCAGATGGGCAAAACAATTTTTATCAAAATGCAAGAAAGTTGGTGAAGGAAATTTTCTGGGATTTTTGAACACTTGCTAAGGTCTCATTATAAAAAAGAAATGTTAATAACAAACCATTTTTTCAAAAAATATCAATAAATTAATAAGATACCCTCAAAATATTGTGAAAAAACAAAATTTGACCGCTTTTTTTAATATTCTAGAAAAATCAGAATGGACCCAACCTCAAATGCAATGATGGGTTTGGGTTTTCCCATTCCGATGAACTTTGAATGAATAAAAAATGTACATAATTGCCCGAGTAATGGAACAATTCGTCCGCCCGCTTATAAGTGAATCCATAAAGATAGCGGCATTCTAGCGGTAGAGCAGCAGCTGAAAAAAGGGGACTTTTGAGTCCCGTTATCTCAAAAACTGTCGAATTTTGGGAAAAACTATAAGACTACAAGGCGATCTTCATTTTTTGTCTAAACAAAAATTCGCATATTTTGGCAGATATTAGCGAGAAACCCATTTTTCGGGCCATGAGGGGCCATTTTCAGCCCTTTCCCACTTGTTAATGTTGATAAACTTTTTTTCGCTCGAAGGCATCCCCGAAGACCTAAAAATTGCGCCACAAGGGAAAACTGTACAGATTTATTTACAGCTTTGTCCCATTATTTACTGGACTAGAAGGACGATTTATGAAAATTGACCGGTGTTCAAGTTCCATATGTTTTTTGCGAGGTTCTCTGGCCGCGTGAGAAAACGTTTTTTTTATTGAAAAAAGAAAAACAAATATAACAAAATGTATAAAACTACCCAGCACAACTTTTCACAAGCCTTAAGGCATAAATATTTAAATATTATTCTTGACATTTGTAAGGTCGCTACCGGAAAATGTCGATTAATTTAATAGTAGTTTGCTATTACCAAGGGGCTAAAGGCCCCCACAGACTACGGTTATTTTCATCCATTCGTATCGCCGCGATATAGAATGGCGTGCCAATATGCCAAAAACTGATGTCTGTGGGGCAAAACCGTCGTGCCGTATCGTCGAAAAAAATTTCTGCCGGCGCTTTAATTTTGGAACGACGGTTCGACTTGTGGCATTCCTACTGATAGATTGTAGGGATTTTATTTAAAATTGACGGATATTTTTTGCATAAGTGAAGCCAAGGGAACAGCGCCACATGTTCATACTTGTTATTTTTATTTAAAATGCTTTCTCTTCATGACGTAACCGTAGAACGCACAAAAAAACGGTCCAAATTACCTGTAGTGTGTGGGCAAAACAGTTCGACGATTCAACATGCCGTTCTGTGTGGCCGCGATACGAATGGATGAAAATAACCGTAGTCTGTGGGAGCCTTAACACCCGCTCCCGGCCTGTCTGACTGTCTAATCCTCTTGGATCCTAAATAATGAAAAACACAAAGATATCCAATATATACATTTATTGTAAATGTAAAATGGAGTTGAAAATAATTTGAGTTGAGTTGACTTTATCCTATAAATCCCGGAACCTGAAATCAAACCCTGTAAGAAACATAAAGTTTTTTTACTTAATTTTTTTATTTTTTTTCTTAAAATATTACTTAAAAAACATAAAATAGTGATAAAGCTGAACATAGATAATTTCATCCAATATTTAAGGAAAACCAACCATGACTTCCAAAATATTATTTAAATATTATAGAGGCAATATTTTCTGAAGCAGAAGTTAAATCCTGGTTTAACCTACAGATTTATACGACATTGTAAAATAAAATTATTCTTCGATGACTTCCTGAACATTCGCTTATTCTTTGGTTCGGATAAAGAGGACCTAAGAATTGCTACTTCAAAAAACTAGACCTCCTAAAAAAGGTTACTCTAAAAATTGTTTTACCCCTTTTATTATTTAAACTGCTTAGGATAAATTTGGGTTATGGTTTAAATAATATATTTTTGTTTTTATTTTTGGCCTAAAATTATAAAATTTCGAAGTATGTAGTGGTATTTACCCAAGAAAGATATTCGCGTCAGTTGATATTTAAATCAGGTGCACTCAAGAAACCGATTTGAGAATATGTTTCTAGTAAATTAGTGAAATTGGCCCCAGAACAAGATATTAACTATTTACATCAGTGGCGGCTCCTCCTTAGGTTTGCAGGTTTGCACAACCCCCAAAAAAGGTTTAAAATAAAATTTTAAAAATATATATATTATTCATTACATAGTTACA
Organism: Listronotus oregonensis; assembly: GCA_019359885.1. Classification (NCBI taxonomy): domain Eukaryota; kingdom Metazoa; phylum Arthropoda; class Insecta; order Coleoptera; family Curculionidae; genus Listronotus; species Listronotus oregonensis. The sequence goes on along the minus strand of JAHBCN010001881.1, from coordinate 26,487 downwards.
GATTTTTTAAAAATTTATTCGAACATCTGTATTTATTGTTTTATTAATGTTATCTCGAAATAACAGCCAAATTATTAAAAACTTGACTGCTGTCGCTAAAATATCATTAATTTAATCGCGCGTCGCGTCGCATCCTAGAAGCCGATGCCGATCCGATGGTTGCAATCAAAATGCAAACCCAATTGGATTCATTACGAGTACGCGTAAGTATATGGAGTTGCCTATCTTGGCATTGGGCGCTGAATTTAGTCTCATAACGGCATGCGGTTTGCAGTCCCACCCCAGAATACTGATATGGTATTCTGGGGTCCCACTGCAAACCTTTATTTATCTCGCAGGCTGATTAACGATTTATTGAAGTATAATTTGTTATTTTGGTTATATGTGTAACATATTATGTAGCTACTTGTATGATTTTTATTACAGTTTTTGTATGTCTATTTATTTACATTAAGTTTATTGTGGTTATTTATTTATTTTTTTAAAGAACCATTAGAATTGCAACCCCTTACTTTTTAACCCACGAGCCGCCACTGATTTACATAATGTCGTCTTGTGTGAATAATTTGTTGCCTATCCTAAATGTCTTATAGCTCCGTGAGGATATAGTCCGGGAGGCCACCGCAAAAAACCAAGCCAATAAGAGATACGACGAAACATTTTTTTTAATACTATGAACTATAGTCAATTCAAAGCCACATTGCTGCCTCAGCTCAGCGGGTTCAAAATGCATTTTTTTACTTTTAAAAAAATCGTAAAAAATCGATTTTTAATATAACTCGAAAACTATTAATTTTAGGAAAAAATGTCTATAATCAAAATTGATGGTCTAATAAAACCACATCAGTTTTTTTTCATAAAATTTTTTGTAGCCCTTTTAGTTTTTGAGATTAACTAAAATAAAATTTAAACTTTAATTAATTGAACAAAAAATAATAAGTGTATCCTTTACCTAGGTGTTATATACCTGACAGGATGCTTAACATGTGCTCATCGTTTAAATATTTTTATTATCAAAATAAATATTAATAATAATAATTTATAAAGACAGTTACTTGTTCAGAATGATCTTAAGAAAATTTTAATCATATTTTCAATATTCAAAAAAAAATATGTTTACGTAGCATTAAACTTTAAAACATTTTTCTTATTGAGCTATCTACTTCTTCTAGGCCAAAAGCCATTCTTATTTTAATATGGTATTTACCCATTTATTTACTATTTTAAAATATAATCAAATTAAAGTTTTAACATTAAAATTAATAAACAATAAAAAAAATTTCATTTTAAAAATATGATTAAAATTTTTCAATATCATTCTAAACGACTAACTGTCTTTATAAATTATTAATATTATTATTTAAATCGATAATAAGAATATTTAAACGATGAGCTATACACATAGTAGCATAGAAGACCGAGAAATGTTAAACGTCCTGCCAGCTATATAACACCCAGATAGAGGAGGCACTTATTATTTTTTTTCAAGTAATTAAAGTTTAAATTTCATTTTAGTAAAAGTTTCAAGGGGATCGGAATGGGTAAAATTGTTGGACCAAAAAAATTTAAATAAAATATCCGTGCCACCAGGTTATCCCCCATTGCCTCCTGACACATGTGAATCAGTTTATTTCATTCAATAAATAGAACATTTTAAATTAATTTTTAGATGAATCAGAGCTAGTATACTTACTTGTACCAAAAAAAATGTTATTAGCGAAATTTTTAATGGCCAAAATCACTTTTTTGCGTATATCTCCTTTATTGCTTATTTTATTAAAAATGTGTATATAACCTTTTTTATAAATCTTACTAAAATACATATTTTTGTTTTTTACGGTTTTTTTTTGTATCTGTTTTAGTTGTTGAGATATTTGCTTTTTTATTTTAAATTTAAATAGTTAATATCTCGAAAACTAAAGGGCTACACAAAATTTCTAAAACCTGACTTAGTTTAATTAGACCATCAATTTTGATTATTTACCTTTTTTTCCTTAAATCAATAGTTCTCGAGTAAAATTAAAAAAAAACGATTTTTTACGTTCTTTTTTAAGGCAAAAAAAATGCAATTTAAACCTGGAAAACTTTAGACTCCCTAAGATTCATATTTATAAAAACGTGTATTTTCGGGACACCCTGTATAGATATGCAGTAAGTAATTATGTTACAATAAAATTGTTGTGTTGTCAGTACAATACCTTGTCTGCTAAGAATAAGAAAAGTTTATAAATATTAATCTTATCAACAAAATATAAATGAAGGTTCGAAATAATGAAAACAACTGTTATTTTGTTATTTAACGTTATAAACGTTTTTAAATATCCGCTAGGTACTTGAACTATTTTTATTTTATTTTTAATATTTTATTTTAACAATAACACTAAGAGGCTGTATCTAGATGATAGCATTTAAAAACAAAAGATAAAGGTTGCTATTTTGATACACCATTTTTATATAACCATAACCTATATAAATACAGGGTTTCCCGAAATTAGCGTACGATATTTACAGGAGGCAGTCTTTACATAATAGATAAAACCTTTTAGTTTCGGGACGGGAAGCACTATTTCCACCGCTTTCCGTCAAATCAGTGAAGTTTCCCACTTAGCCGAACGACTTTCTGGTTTCAAGCTTAGGCGCACAACTTTCGAATTTTACGTAACAACGTTTCTGTCTTTTGGGAACAAAGTTTTTTAATGATTTGCGAGTTTTAAAAGGAAAAACGCTATTTTTAATAGACTAAGTAATCAATTGGCTATAAAGCATTCAAGTAAGTAAAGTATGTATTAGTATTAAGTACACTGGAAAACCCATAGACTTTTTAGTTGGTCAGGTAATTTTTTACTTATCGGGCCAATTGCCGATTTAAAATCTTAAATGGATTCCTATGTCGGTATGTAGCTCATTTTAAAGGCCTATAAGGAACAAACATTGCTCCACAAATTAAAGGTCTCTACGATCACCCGTTCCCGATTAATAAGGGATTATTAATAAATACCAGTCTAAAAGAACAGTTTCAATTTTAATTTATGAGATGTTCAAAATGACTAACACCAAAATCTTGACCATAATAGAGTCTATTTTGAAATTCTGCTCTTACCTTTGTCAGAATTTGTGATTTTATAGTGGCGCACACACCGGGGTGATTTGTTGTCGTAGTTCTTGCAAGTTTTCAGGTTTTGTTGCAAATACCCTCTCCTTTACATAACCCCAAAAGAAAAAGTCAAGGGAAGCAAGATCCGGGGGATCTTGGTGGCCATTCAATAGGCCCCTTTACGCCTCATCCAGAGACCAGGAGATTCCTCATCTAGGTATTGTCTTACAGTTAAATAAAAGTTGGAGGTGCCCCATCCCGCTGAAAAATTAAATCGCAGTCAAAAACGTAATTTTCAATAATAGCTACAATTGCAGGTGTAATAGCTTCTTCTAAAAGTTGTAAGTATAAGTGTCCGGTAAGATTTCCTTAATAAAAAAGGACCAATTACCGTATTACCGAAAATTCCGCCCATACGTTTAATTTCTCAGGATTTTGTGTATGGCCTTCTTCAATCCATCGAGAATTTTGATGATTCCAGTATTGACAATTGTGTCGATTAGCTAAACCATTTAAAAAAAAGCTGGCTTCGTCACTTAAACATATCCGATAGATGTAGTTTGGTTGTGTGCAATTAAATGTTCCTTAATTTCACAAAACTGCAGCCTTCGATCTGGATCATCTTCACTAAGTTCTTGTACAAGATGAACTTTAAAGAGATGAAATTTATGCTATTGTATAATTTCATGCACTGTTGATTTGCCTATAATACCTACATTGGCAGCTATTTTGCGCACTGGCAATTGTACCCAAAACATAAAGCTCCTCGGTTTTAACGGACGGGCGACCGGATCTTGGAGCGTCTTTTATGCTAAAAGTTGAAGTAAATTTTTGCACAACACTTCTCACGTAACTAGGAGAAACTAGTCTGTCTGGAAAAATATCATTTAACAATCTTGCCTCATGATAATTCCCAACCGCTGTGTTCACACATCGTCGTTGTGGTTAGGCCCAGTAGGATCTTTTGGAACATGCGCTAGAGTTACTGGTTATCGGCAACTCTTATTGTCACCGTATGGAACGGGATCCGAAGCTAAGATGAACACAAGGCTTTAACTCAAGGTGTTAGCATATCGTGCTGATGAGTGAATGACATCCTGTGCCTTAAACAGGTGTCCCCAACGGTGCCTCTTAGATACAGGGCGACCTCTCAGAGTATCTAGCATTACTGCGGTAATGCGGGGCTCTTCCGTGGTGGACTATTACTTCCCTAGCTCCAAACAGAAAGCGGGCAAAACCGCTTTCATAGGAAAAAAGTGACAAAGGTGCCCTGACCGAAACGGATAAATCCGTTTCGAGAGGTGCCACTCAAGGTCACAAGCAGACAAAGGTGCGCCGACCGAAAGAGGTAAATCTGTTTCGTAAGGTGCCCCTGAAGTCACCGGCGCCTGTTTCACGGGGAAGGGCTAATCCATCCCGAACAAACAGGTGCTTGGGAAGGGTTCCCTGAATCCAAACAGAAGGCGGACAGAACCGCCTTTATAGGAAAAAGGGTTCCCTGGCTTTAAACAGAAAGCGGATAGGACCGTTTTCATAGGCTAAGGCCGGAAATGCGGCCTCAGAAAGAACATCTGGTTCCTGTAACAAGGACCTGGTAGCTACCCACGTCACTAGACCGGGAGAGGAGGGCATGATAGATCTAATCGTCTGCTCGTCATACTCTCCAGGAGACAGGGACACCAGGACACATCAGAACACATTGTGCTCGTGTCCGGTAGCGACACGAGTAAGAGGAGATGTAAGAACTCTCTCCAATCTGGTATCGGATTCATTAGAAGTCCGATCCTATTGGGAGAAATATAAAAAGGTGTGAGCCACAATAGACCGAGCGGTCGCAGTGGAGGGCGTAAAAAGTCCACTCACTTTAAACCTACCTATCTACCTACCTACCTACCTACCCCATGATAATTTCGATTATCTTGTCCATACAAAAAAAATAATTTGAACTTTGAACTCATTTGCGCGAACCATATGAAAACGTATAAAATTACAAAATTTATTAATACCTTTTTAATGTCACTGTCAAACTAAAACAGCATAAACGGATACTGGTGGTGAGAGATAAAAGAAGAATGTCGTAAAAAAATATTTACAAAACGTGATTTGTTATTCGGATGCTAGTTCCTCTGCCATGCCTCTAGTTTGGGCAGCAATGTTTGTTTTTTAAAGACCTTTAAAATCGACATAGGGTTCCATTTAAGATTTTTTGGTGCAACCCCCTGGCGCAACCCCTGCAAGGGTGTAAAAATTGTAAATGCATTAAAAAGTAGATTTTTTTGTACGTATGAATTAGCCAAAATTTGCTTCTTCTGTATTTACTAACTTCGGAGATATTAGCCCGTACTAAGACTTTTCGGACACCCTGTATATAATTATTATTTTATTCATTTTTAAATAGATGGTTTTGACATGCTCTTTAAGATAGAAAATATTGGTAGTAAACAGACGTTATAGGAGCCTTTTATCAAAATCAATTGTCATAAAAATGTTATGCGCCTATTTCGAGATACCCCGTATACCTTTTGTTAAGTCACTGTAACAAAAGTAAATTTGAAGTATTTGTCGTTCAGTTTTATGTAAAATGCTTGACATTTTTTGATTATCTTTAAACGATCTTGTAATTGATAGAAGGAACTTAGATTTAATTATCACTTATTGAATTCGTGCATTATTTGCAATATTTACGTAACAATTAAAATACGACATAAAATTAATAATACACTCAGTTTTATCTTTTTTTAAAATTTTTATCTTGAAGTTATTTTTGTGTTTTTTGTGTTTTTTTTTCTTTACTTTTTTTTATTTAGCAATACTTAATTTGTCACTGTGGCAGGTTTTCAAAATAGTCAAGTTTAATAAAGAGTAATATTATTTCTTTAACTTTGTAGTTCTGCTAGTATAAAGTTAAGATAGGCAGACCAACAAATTTACTAAATTAGGGGAATTTCAATTATGAGGACTAAAAAAATGGCATACTTCTTATTATAAACATAAAAATAACTGTTTTTCTTAAAAAATTGGGGTGGCGTATTGCCAACTATGATTTTCTTGAAAAAACGAGGAGCAAAGAAAATTTAAGACATGGTAGTTTCAGAGCCCAAAAAATGATATCAAGTTTAAAAGAATTTAAAATTGTTTACTTTTTGTCCCCTATAATGAAAAATTCGGATTATGAAAAAAGTGTGAAAATTGAGCTAATGTTAATTAAACAATAAGTAAAATAATATTTTAATTTTGCTTAAAAACATTTTGGGAATTCTGACAGCTTTAAATTAAAATAAGTTACTTATCTCACTAATTGCGGCTAAATTTTACCAAGCAACCCTGCTGTAATCTGTTCTACTGTCATGTATCATTCAGGAAAATAAAGTATTATTTAAAAAATTAAAAAAAAAACAGATATCCTAGACCAGCGTTTCTCAAAGTATGTTCCGCGGAACCCTGGGGTTCCGCACGACTTCGGCAAGGGTTCCGCGAAAAAAAACAATTCTCTGAGTCCAGAATCCTGACTGGATTTTCGAACGTATTACCGAAAAATTAGTATCGCATGTAATAAGCTGGACGCGGAGCCCGATATAAGACTGCAACTTTCATCAAGAAGACCCAGTGGCAGCTCTTGGATTTTCAAAAATTTTTATCTAAAAAGTGAGACATGAGATCCACACTAAATTTACCAGATGCTATTGGCCTTAAGGGAAACACTGGTAAAACAAAAATGAAATTTGCTAGTAAATAATCGGATTATCAGAAGAAAATCCTTCATTTGTATTTTTTTCGTGAATTTGACCAAATGTTATCGTCAAAACTCATATTTCGCTAAATTATCTATATTTTTCTCATACCTGGGGAGTGGCTTCTCCTACAACACTTAGCATTCTTGACTCCATTCAAAGAATTCAAAGAAGAGCTATTCGTCTTATTAATGATCCCATACTTACAGAAAAGCTTTCTTCCGTTGCCCACCGACGGGCTGTAAGGTATCTGTCGCTCTTTTATAGGTATTTTCATGGCTCCGAAGAGTTGGCGAGTATAATTCCTCCTTTGGCAGCTTCCAGCAGAGCAACACGTAGTGCCACTTTTATACATTCTTTTACAGTCCAACTTAAGAGGCCCCCAACTTTCAACTTTGTTTGTTCCTTTATCCCTGTCCAGACTATGGAACCTGCTACACGCAGAAGTTTTCCCTTTTTTTCCAGGTCTCCAAATATTTAAATCTCGTGTGAGAAAATTCCCTTTTACCACACTTTAGACAGCCACGGTACAGTACGACCACAGCCTTCATGGACTGTCCCAAGATAAAAAAAATTGTGTGAAGAGTGAAAATAGTTTCATTTCTTGCATTAATAGCCTTATCTATGTAAAAAAGTATCCTTTTTATTATTTCGTGTTCAAATTCCTTTTAGCTTCTGTAATAAAATATTTTTAAGTGTATTACTAATATATTTTGTAAAAAATAAATTAATAACGATATTACGAGTCTATCGATTCCTATAATTTAAAATGCAAAAATATTTATTTGTGCAGCATTAAGAGGGTTCCGTGTTTATTTTTCCTGTTAAAATGGGTTCCATATGTGAAAAAGTTTGAGAAACGCAGTCCTAGACTATTATTTATCCATGTCAATAAAGTAAAAAACATTGCGATTTAGCATGAACATATTCAACCTAACTTTGTTTATTATTAATTTTTATAATATTATTATTTTGATATGACTAAGAAAAGAGTTTAGACACTTTAATAGGTGTATTTACCTATTTGCATAGTAATTAAAAGCCTAAAACAAATATTCTTGAGTTATTTTTGTAAAGACCAACAATATGAAATTATGACGTCATAATCGTTTAAATATAAAAAATGTACATGCAGAATTTTAAACAGCAATCTTTATATAACATATAAAATAATTTTTTATTTAATTTTTTAGCAGCAACATAATAAGGATAGGATTTAGAGGTATTTAACCTTAAGTACTAACAGGTGAAAGACAACTAAGACAGATAGAATAAAAAGTTCTTCTTGGACCTTCATTGTCTTAATTTATTTAAGACACACAACGTTTCTTTCGATATCAGCCGTCTTCGCAGATAAATACTGAATAAGTTCAATTTTACAAGAAAATCTATGCAGAGAATAAAAAAAATACCGTGACACATGAAGGTGATGGGGACTGTCATGCGTTCAACGCATGTAATTTTGTAGGTCTAAAAAGTGCGGATGCCATAAGAAGAATCACTACATTGAAATGGAACTGGGCTGGACACAGCAAGGATGACAGATAATCGATGGACCAGAAGAATCTTTAAATGGAGACCGAGAAATGAGGCCTACCGAAATAGGGAACGCCCGCCAACAAGATGGACCGATGATATAAAACGCATCACACCGCACTGGATGCAGTCGGTGCAGTACCGCTATGAGTGGAACAGATTACCAGAGGCTTATGTCCAGCAGTGAACGCAATTGGGCTTATGATGATGATGATGATGAAAAAGTGAAAATTCACTTAAATGTTGTTTTCAGATATCCCTAATATCCGAAAAAGGTTTGAAATAACTTCAAGGATGTTGGCTAAAGACTACTGCTTTCTTAATGTTTTTTTCGAGTGCTCCTTCTTGTGTATAATCACGTGATCCTTTGATTCAGACGTCAGCGATGCCAGACTTTTTAGGTCCTCCCCTAACTGAACATCTTTAATGTTCTTTAATCCGTATTTTCATTAGTTTTTTTTTTAATTTTGCCCACGTATGAGTTGCTAGTAAGTACTTAAGAACTACAAATTATATTTAACATCCCATTTCTTATGAGTCTTTAGAAAATAATAAGACCGTTCAAAAAGAAATACAACATGGATATCATATTTTGATCAAGTGTATCCTTAGAAAGCTAACTATACCTAAAGTCCAAAATTTCTGTCAGTAATAGGTGGGTTCAAACAGAAATTTAATTTAATTTAGCATTTAATTTTACTTAATTTAAAAAGTTAAATCAACGATTTCATGTAGAGTCGTTCATACAAATGACGGAATTTAAGATTTAATTTAAAAGTTGACGAACTTTTATCTTTTAGAATTAAATTAAATCATCGGTAATGCGCATGCTTGAGAAATCAGCTGGCAATTGACAGCGAATTTTTAAACTTTTGAAGTATTTTTCAAATAATAATCAGCTGGTTGTTTACCTGTTTTTTGTGTTGTTATTTTATAATAATATTTAAATTTTAATACACATCGTAAGGACGTAAGGTAAGATATTATGTTTAATTTTTCTGCATAAAATATTCTAAATGAAGTAATGTAGGTACTGAAAGTGTTTGATTTGTTTTGTCAAATAATTTATTTTTTAAAGATGCTTTCCAAGAAAGGACAAGGTCTATTTTTATTGATGCTTGGAGCTGTTGCCGTAACGTTTACAGCCATTACTACAAGAAAGAGAAGGTTTAAGACCAGACCCATGAATAGAGGACGAGACAAACATAGTATTTATCAATAAATTGTAAAGTTTGCAGCCAAGCATGATCATGATCAATTTTTTAAATATACACGTATGAGTCCTGCCATGTTCTACCACTTACTAAACTTAATAGAACCCTATATCAAACGAGAGGCATCCAAAAGACCAATTTCATCAGGACAGCGCTTAGCTTTAACCCTGCAGTAAGTTTTCAAGAAGTATATTATAGTATGTTTAGAATTTTTGAAATATATTTACCACATGGTGTATTCATATGCAATTTTATTAAACATAAAGTATTTAGAAAGTATTGTAATATTTTTATTTTTAGTTACTTATAAGAAGGTTGTTCCATGCAAGAAATTGCCTGGAGCAATCATATTGGAAAGAGCACTGCTCATTATATTATTAAGGAAACATGTCAAGTTTTGTGGCACGTGCTTCAACCATTGGTACTACCTAATCCAACAGTGGACGACTTAAGAAAAGTAGCTGAAGAAAACTTTAAGAGATGGAATGTTCCAAATTGCATAGGTTCTATTGACGGAAAACATATTTCCATTCAATGTCCGAAGCACTCTGGAACAACATTTTTTTCATATAAGAAGTCTTTTAGGTAAAGTGATAAAATTAAATATTAATACATTTAAATTTCATGTAAATTGGTTCAGTTTTACTTACAAATCTTTGTTTTTTAGTATGGTGTTAATGGCTGCATGTGACTCATACTATCGATTTACCTATGTAGATATTGGAGCGGCTGGAGCAAACCATGACTCTGCAGTTTTCAAAAACTCTAGCTATGGATCGGCATTATTAAATGACACACTTCCCATACCTGCACCCGCACCTTTACCTGGAACAGACGTAGTCTTTTTCTTTTTTTTTTTGCAGCAGACCAGGCATTTCCTCTTCACAAAAACATAATGAGGCCATACCCTGGCTCATATTTAGATGATGAAAAAAATATATTTAACATGAGATTGTCCCGAGTAAGAAGAACAATTGAAAACACTTTTGGGATCTTAGCTCAGAGATGGAGGCGGCTGCGCAGTACTATAATAGCTAGTGAGGAAATGTGTCATTATATTATCCAAGCCATTGTGGTGCTCCATAATTATATTCAAAAAGGAGAGGAAGATCTGTCGCCAAAGGATTGAAAATATTGCCCAACTGGATTAATTGACTATGAAGATCAAAATGGGGAATTGCACGAAGGAAGTTGGCGTGGAAGCAATAAATTAAAAAGTGTTGCAAGAATAGAATCAAATAATGCCTCAAGGTCGGTGCAGAATATGCGAGAAGTTTTAAAAGAGTATTTCTTATCTCCTGCCGGAGCACTTGATTATCAATACGACAGAGTTTCTTCTGGAGGAGTTCCAGATCATTTTAAATCCTTTTTTTAATTTTAAATACTTAACTTTATATTTAATAAAAACCTAAATAAATTTATAATAAATTGTGTAAAATATAAATGACAATAATAATCATATTTATTAATGTTTATTTTATTTCTATGGATATATTTTTTTTGTATTTTAGTTGCATTGTATTATACTTAATGTAAAATTAGCCAAGGTGCTAAATAAAAAGCATAGATTTTTGTGTGGCTTTTGAGACGGTATAAAATAAAACCAAATGTACAGTAATAACAATTTATTAATAAAAATTACTAGTTTCTCTCAGTAAGAATAGCTTCCAGCTCTTCATACATTTTTCTCTTAAATCTAATTTTTTCTACTAATGTTAAGGCCTTTAAGTCTTTTGCTAGACTCATTGCAAAAGCAAAATCCTCATCTTCCGAGGGCTGAGCACCCATGGAACTGCTAAATTTTTCAAAACAGGACCCCATCTTTTCCAATACAGTTTCCTGTGCACTTTTCTTTTTTTTCTGACTGTTTTGGTCCTGGTCCTGTTGGGCTAAACACAGCCGATGATCTGCTACTTGTTGACGGAGTTTCTTCTAAGTCCCGAATTTCTTCCGTTACCAACAGTCTCTTTTTCAAAACAGGCTGCTGCAAACTTGGTGTCGGTGGAGAAGAAACAGATTCTTCATCGACATCTGTTAGAATGGACATTGTATCCCATAACTGGCTTGTACTCTGCGTCGTTTTGGGGTAGTTTGATGTTGTTCTATAACAAAAAACAGTGTCTTATTGTCTTACTGTTATTAGGCTGTAGGTAACTAATTTTTTCTAAAGGATACCTACCTAATCTCTAATTGCAGCTGTGGAAGGTATCCTTTAGATAAATTTTTCTATCAGTTCAAAAACTGGCATTAAGTAATAACTAAAAGTCTTAAACTATGTATTTACCTTCTAGTTGTTAAATATGCATCTAGGAATCCCATGGCTTCATAATGGGGCCAAGAAATCGTATAGGCTCCAGCGCCAGACGGTTGCATTTTAGCCTCTCTCTTTAGTTTTACATATTTAGCTCTTAATACATTCCATCTCTGTTCACAAAGTTCAGCTGTAAGAAAATTTAAAGATTGATATTGCGTTTCAGTCATGTTTATACATGGATTTATTGCAACAAATTCATAAAAAATGATATAATTAAACTTACGTCTTTGATTAAAAATCACTCCTGTCGTCTTCCACGCGTTTTCCTTCTCTAGTTTAGATTTGTATCTCGGATCCGCCTTATCGAAAAGGGCAGGAAACCCAGACACTTGTTCTATTAACAGTCCATCATCCATTTTAAATTTAGTAGACTTCCACAGAAAATAAACAAGCACGACATAAACCAAAAAAACACTTTCTCCAACGGTTTTCCGCAACGGACTAAAAAGTTAGGTTGTGAATTTCGATTGACATAAATGACATGTTTGTTTTGCGCAGACGCAAATAGACATATTTTATTGGTCAAATTTAATATTTTTAAGTTTCATAAATTTCTGTATGAACGAGGGTGGTAAAAATAAAATTAAACCATAAATTAGGTTAAATTAAAATTAAATTAAATTTCTGTTTGAACCCACCTTAACTCATTTAATACCGGCCACCCAATCGACGAAGCGGCTGAATAAAAATCTAACACTAGTAAATGATTTTTAAGCCTAAGATATACTTTTCCGCTCAAATAACAGTGAACCGGCCAAAAGTTTCATCGCCACGTTCTTATAATTCGGGAGAATAAGTTACCAGCCAGCAAGCGCATTTAAAATAGCACGCCAATATGTAGTGAAATCATTGTTATCGAGAAATGTGGCCATCCCTTAGTTTACAACTTGAACAGACTTGAAGAATAAGCGTATCACAGGGTTTCTGCTGTTTAATGATTTTATTTAGTTATTATGATTATGGAAGATTTTGTAAGTTTAAATTTTAACTTGTTAGGGTGTTTTCTAAATGTAAATTTCTAGTTTTCGTAGTATATGGGATATTGTTTTGGATCCAATTTTATTATAGTTTATTTTATTTGTGTATATAATTGTATAAAAGATTAATTTTTAAGTGCTTTTAATTCAATAAACTATAGTACTAACAACCTTTAACTAGTATCGTCTCAAAAATCAGTTAACGTTAAAAAAGGAATGATGGTTAAAAATGTTTACCATGGTTCGGGAACAAAATCTAAACTAACCACTTTGAGTGAATATGTGCAATTTAACAAAAGTTTTTCGCGTACGGTATTCATAGTTTTAAAGGCAAATAAACAATATTAGTAATTATTCGGATAACTGGAAAATGCGTTTTTCGCTATTTTTCGCACAATCCTACTTTCGATTGTTAAACATGAATCAGAAGTTGTTTTTGTCCTCTCTCTTAGTATTTCAAATCAACTAATAATAATTTTTTTATTACATTTTCCGACATATTTATTTAAATTCTGTCATTTGCACAAAAACATTTTAAAAAACTCATACTATTTTAATATTAACAAAAATCACTTAAAAGTAGAAAAAAACCTTAATTTTCAATTTGTGTCTTGTCTTTATCGAATTCCACTCGAAATTCTAAAATGTTGACTTGAAATGTGGCAACACATCCCTTAGTTTACAACTTGAACAGACTTGAAAATAAGCGTATCGACAGGGTTTTCGTGCTGTTTAATGATTTTATTTAGTTATTATTGATTATGGACAGATTTTGTAAGTTTAAATTTTAACTGCTATACAGGGTGTTATACAGGGAGTACTAACCAACCTTTAACTAGTAATTCGTCTACAAAAAAAACTCAGTTAACGTTAAAAGAAGGAATGATGGTTAAAAATGTTTACCATGGGATTCGGGAACAAAATCCTAAACTAACCACTTTGGATGCTGCAGAGATATGTGCAACTTTAACAAAAGTTTTTTCGCGTACGGTATTCATAGTTTTAAAAGGCAAATAAACAATATTAGTAATTATTCGGATAACTGGAAAATGCGATTTTTTCGCTATTTTTTGCACACTCCCTACTTTCCGATTGTTAAACATGAATCAGAAGTTGTTTTTTTGTCCTCCTCTTAGTATTTCAAATCAATAATAATTAATTTTTTTAATTACATTTTACGACATATTTATTTAAATTCTGTCATTTGCACAAAAACATATTTAAAAAACTCATACTATTTTAATATTAACAAAAATCACTTAAAAAGTACGAAAAAAAACCTTAATTTTCAATTTGTCGTCTGTGTCGTTTAAGTCCGAATTCCACTCGAAATTCTAAAAATGTTGACTTGTTGCCAAGTTGTAATAGTTTCCTTTATGACATTGTTATAAGGTAGGCAGATCTTCCTTCGCTCGGCCCGCAATGTTTGATCAAAAATATCCACTAAATATGGAACTCGAAAGACCCGAAATAGTTATTGGATTCTACAAGCTGATGTGTTCCTTATATAGTGGATATTTTTAATGAAGCAGTGCGCGCAAATATCGTATTTAATATTGAATTTGCACGATCGGTGGTGAATTGGCAAGTCAGTGTAACCTGGATTGTCTATCGTTCTGTTTTTACGTCTTTTTTAATTTATGTTAAGACTGAAATTTTATTATTTTTTCATGTAGCAAAATAAAATTGGAAAAGGTAAAATGAAAGTAAAAAATGTATTTTTTTTTAATTGGAAAAACTATGAGAAATCGCCAAAAAAACTCCAATTTGTGTTCTATGACCACAAAATAGGAGGTGTGAAAAATTTAGCAAAAAAATTACAATTTTCATTAATCCGAATAATAACCAAAATAATATAGGCTTGTTACTAACTTAAAGGGTTGATGAAAATGTGAGAAAGTAACTTTTGCTTGTAAAAAATATTTTCATGATTTGACGAAATTTTATCATTTATTTTCTGAAATGCACACGCCACTGGAATTGATTCCCCTGACGCCGCACAACCCGGGGCACTCTAAAGGCGAGCGATGCGTCATTGACAGAAATTTTGGACTTGAGGTATAATGAAGACTAAATCGGAGACTCTAAAAGACCAGAAAAACAAATTTATAAAATTCCATATGAATGTGGCAATTCATGCGTATGAAAAAATAGGGACCTTTTGGTAGTACGCATCAAAAAACACCCAGTGGGAGAAGCCATGGCTACCGGCTCATCACGGTTAAACCCAGGGACATCACATGAGGTTCTTGGTGTTGGATTATGCATAGAGAACTGAACTGAAGCAAAAAAAGATTTAATAAAGCAGCAGTTAATAAAGTAGCAGTCGCAGCAAAAATCTTAAATGTTTTCGCAAACCCTCTTTAGATATTAGGGATCTCTTGGAACCACTTTTAACGAAATGTTTTTTTTTTTGTTTTGTAGCCTCGGGCTCTGCCCATTTAGCCATGATTATATGGAGATTATTTATAAAATATTTTTTTCTTAATTTCATATAAATAATGATATATTTAAAGGCAGAGACAAACATTAAAAGACAAGGACACTCATTTCACGCCACTGGGGTCTGTCAGGGCGACTTAAAATTGACGACACAATGACGACCATGGAAAGGGTTGAATATGTGTACAAAGGAGTTTGGTTTAAATCTATATTCTTATTTTGGAAATTTAGAAATATTTTTTCAATGTGGGGTTTATTTATGACAAGGGTCATAAAAGATGAAACGTTTAATGGAAGGAGGTTATATTTGCAAAGTTCTTTGAAAAGAAATTCTGTAGCCTGAGCATTCAGCTTGCAAACAAATAATCTGTGATTTAGATCGTCTACAGACTGTGCGTCACATTTACAGTTAGGTGAATCCTCTAATTTAAGCTTATAGAGGTGTTTTCCAAAACTACCATGGTTTACTAAAAATCTAAAGTAGGATATGAAAATATGACGAGGTAAATTAAGCCTAAACAAGGGCGGGTGATGTGTAATGGTTAGGATTATTGGCTGCGTATAATTTGTAGCTGTTTTCCATTCCGCAAAGACCGCCTCTCTTACGGTAGAAAATATGTCTGAGGCTTGGGTACAATTATTTATCTGCCCTTCCAAAACAGCACTTTTTGCAGCCTGATCGACTAGGTCATTGCCCTCCACACCAGAGTGGCCTTTTACCCACATAAAAATAACTCTCCTGTTTTCCAGGTATATAGAGCTTATTATGTGTAAAATATTAGCTATAATGGAATGATTACAATTTGAGTTGTTAATTGCTTGAAGAACCGATTTAGAGTCGGAGGGAATCATTGTATTAGTCAGTGTTGCGTCGCTATTGATGTATTCTAAAGCCTTTAGAATGGCTGAAGCTTCTGCTGTAAATATCGAAGTGTATTTAGTACATTTATATTTTTGTGTAACGTTAGACTCGGGGATCGTGTAGGCAAAACCCACCCCTTATCATTCTTAGAGCCGTCTGTGTAAATTTTATAGAAATGATGGAACTTTTGAAGTTCAGAAGCTAAAATTTGCCTATTTATTGAAGGAGTTTGATTCAAAGATGGAAATATTACCACCGGCTTTACAAAGTATATGTTATAAGGATAATTATAAATATATTTTTTAGGTTTTTTGATTATAACACGATCATATTCTGCCTTTAATGCAAAGACCTCTGCAAGCGGAGGGCTGGTTTTATAATTCCAGTAGGGGACCACAAGATCAGAGACAGCTAGCTTTTGAATTTTATCTATTAAGGGATTATTCTCATACTGCAGATTTTTAACAATAAACTTTTGTGCAAGCATTTTACGCCTCAAATAAAGAGGAGGTTCATTTCATTACATTCTGCTAGTAATGCTTGTACGGGTGTAGACTTAAATGCACCCGTAACAAGCCTAAGAGCTTTATACTGAATGGTATCAATTTTCTTGAGATCAACCTTGGTCGCAGATCCATAAAAAATGGCGCCCACATCCAATATCGACCTGGTAAAGCTTTTATAAAATAATAAAGTAGTTCTAAGGTCTGAACCCCAAGATCTGGAACTATGGCCCTTAGTAAATTAAGACTCTTTTCAGTTTTCGTTATTAAGTATGAAATGTGATTTTTCCTACTAAGTTTTTGTCTAAAATAAGACCAAGATATTTAAATGAATTGAGCCCCGGTATTTCTATGTGATTTAATGTCATAGTATCCTAGTTTTTGAAATCTATGACGTGTAAAAATCATAACCGCAGACTTATTATTGGATATAGTAAAACCATTTTCAGGAAAATAAGAATTGTAAATATACATAATGTGGTTGAGGTTATTATTACATTGATCCAACTTTTTATGTTTGCTGTATATGCAGAAGTCGTCAGCATACTGTAAGACAGTACCGTTAAACCCCAAAGTATGTATATCGTATGTGTAAACATTAAACAGGAAGGGGCTTAGGACAGAACCCTGAGGAAGGCCGTTAGACACTATTCTAGACTCGCTAGAGTCCTGATTAACCTTAATTAAAATTTTCCTATCTACATATAGTCTAACAATGTTGCACGCAATTTGTCTGGGTATACATTTTTGCGTAAATACTCTTGTAAATATGATAGTTTTTCAGTACTCATCTGAAGGCAGCTGTAGATACTTTCTAGTTAAAATGTTGAGAATTTTTAAATAAATTTAACCTTTAGGTAGAACAGATGGGTTAAATTTTCATTATACATGATGTCCGAAAAAAACATTGATTAATATATTATGACAATCTCCTGACGAGATCTTTTAGTCATATCTGAAATTCAAAATTTGGTATGTTTCTTTTTTGGAAAGGTTGTAATAATAAAAAAGATTTGCATTGTTGACGAAAATGTATACTATAAAATTTATTCAACTAATAAAACTTTCCGTTTCACTTTAGAACATCATTTTTGTGGCTTTGATCCTGTTTATTAATAATTTGCAGTTTATATGTAGAATTTTAATCTTGATGGTAAATATTATTATTTGAAGAGGATTTATTTAACTTTTATTAACTTTGTCTACCTTTATTTTGTTTAAATATTATAAAAATAAAAAACTGGGCTATATTACAGTTAAATGAACTTAATTATACCATGAATTGTAGATATTCTTTTTTGTTTTGGCGGATTTATGTTTTAAAAAGTCCTTGTTGGATACTTGCCAAAAATCTTTATTCAACGGGACCGCTTTAGTCCTGGTCCCGGGGTATAGACTGAGTGTGCTCAGCCCTACTACCCCCATTAACTGGCAAATCGCCTAAAACAAAATTTAAAAAAAAAATACTTATCTTCGTTTTGGTGGCCAGTTTACTAAATATATATGATTTAATGACATAATTTTAATATCAAAATTTCAACAATTGTAATATTAAAAAGTAGTTATATATAAATTTAATTTTTACATATTAATTTCATCTTGAAAACAGTGGTAGACTTGGCACCGAAACATAAATATGTATTTTGATTTTTTGGGTTTTATAGGGGTTTTTCTTTATTTTATTTCAAGTCATCTGTATGTTTATAGGGTTACTAAGATAGCCCCACAGGCCTTTCAAAAAAAATAAAATACTGACTGCCAAAAGCGCTTGTGTAATAAAAATGTTACACACATGCGTAGCGACTTTTTGGAAATAAGAGCACTTATATATAATGGTAGCACTACAAATATGGACGAACTTCATCCCAATGTGTCAACTGTTATTTAGTTGATTTACTCGATTTAGTTTTGTTAATGGTGATGTGATGTGCTTTAATCTTGTAACGGCTTTATAGTTTTGCAAAAACTCATAGTTTTGACTGTCTTTCAGATATTTTTGTATTTGTGCAGTCTGGCCAACCTAGAGGTCTAGGTGCAGTGGTATATTACCACCCTCTGAACATACGTACGTTTCAGTCTGGCCAACTTAGATTTTTCAGGTTTACTAAAATCGTAAAGAAATCATGTGTACCATTTTTAAGAGTCCATTCGCTCCGCGATAATTGGATCCAATTTGGGGTTCGGGGCATAATGTTTTTCTCAAAAACGGTATAAGTTATCGATAATTTTCAAAAACTATATGAAAGCCAATACTTAAATCTAGGCCTCTGCTGTAATAGTTTTTTTAAATTTGAATTTATTTTTTAATATTTCCTTGAGTGAAAGTCACCCTAAAATCGGTTAGGTTTAGATACTATTTTCTCTTGACTCGACTCATATTTCAAAAATCCGTTACAACAGAGGCATAGATTATTTCCTTGCCTTTAAAATGGTGTATAATTTATTTCATTTAAGTGAAAAATAGTTACCGAAAAACGTTATCTCCTGTAGGCTTGCAATCGGAAACAACATCGCATCGTTACACCGAATTTGGAAGCACCTAAATAAAATATAATATTTTTAATGCGGCTATACGAAAATTGTGGTAGTGGAAGTTTGTTAGTCTCCGCCCACCGTCTCCGCGTCCTTTCGCCCGACCCCTAAGGTGTAGCGTAAATGCACTCTTAATTCTCAGTAAGTATTCTAGTTATTTTGACATTTGTGGGCAAAGCACACTCAGTCTTTATACCCCGATACTGGGGCCGAATTGGTCCAATTGGATAATGATTCTTGGCAAGTACCCAACAAGGGCTTTTTAATTACTCGTTGCTAGAGAGATTTAATTTATTTAAAACTCAATAATCACTAAGTTTAATGAAACATGTTTGATTTTAGAAATTCCACTTACTTATATTACAGTAGAAAATCGATAAGTCAAACCTCGATAACATAAAAACCTCGGCAACTTAAAAAAAATTGTGTTTCCTTCCCTTCAAAGCAAAAGACCTTCGTTGCTTAAAGTTCAAAACCTCTTTAACTTAAAAAAAGAATTTTACCATTGGCCCTTGATAACTTAAAGTAGTTTCTTTGAAACTGTATTGCTTTAAACTTCAGTCTTTCACTAAAATGGCTCGTTAATACACGTATAAAATTGAAAGACAATAAAGAAAACGTAAAATGAATTTTAATTTTTTAACCCTCGCTAACTTCAACTGTCGATAACGCGATAACTTAAAATTTTTAACCTTTTTCTTGAGCTTTTACTTATCGAGGTTCTACTGAACCCTGTGGAAAAAGCCTGATAGATCCAAATAAAATACGATGTTTGATTGGAAGTTATGATAAACTATTGTGTTTCAAAAACAGCATTTTCGGATACTTACATATTGACAAAAAAAATAATGGATGCATGTTTTTTGTATAGTTTTCCATGGGATTGTGATTAGAAAAATCGAAAAAAAATCAAAATAAAGTATCGGCAGTTCATAATGTTTTTTATCAGAATTTATCATTTAAATTAAGATAGAATATCTATTTGGACCTTTTTCGATCCAGATAGAGCTATTGGAAAGTATCATTTTCTATTAGGCTTTTTCCACAGGGTAGGGTTAAATTACTAGCCTTAAGAACCTAAAATGTTATCACATGTGTCACACATGAATATATATATAGAATTTTTTAAATTAAATATGTTTTATTTTATTAAACGCAAAGTGCCATCTATTTTTATGTAATTCAATTTTTTTATAAAGGTAGCGTTTTTTATAAGCCTCAAAAAAAGCTTTATTTTTGTTTCTCATTTAAATCTTACCAAATACGAAATTTTTAAAAATAATTCAGCCCAAGATTTTTTTTATATTTGAGATGCAATATTAAATTTTAATTTGGTCTTAGCGTAAAACATTGTATCAAAAGTCGGGTTGACTATAAGGAAATCGTTAAATTATAAATTAAAACAATCAAAACAACTGAATGCTGTATCCTTATTAAACCAAATTTGGCACAAAAATTTCTTGGGTAAATCTACAGATTCGATCAGATTGTGTGAGGCAATGCAAATTAAAACAATGCCATACAATTGCGCTTTTAATAAGAGTAATTTTGACAACTAATATTTTTGACAATTGCTGTTTTTGACAGATGTCATTTTTGACTGATGTCAATACTGACAGATGTCAATTTTGACAGATGTAAGTTTGACCGTTATAAAATTTGACAAATGTCATTTTTACGAGACGATAAAAAAAACGGAAAATTCCATGTTCTGCAAAACACATTGTTAGTATCGGTGCATATAAAGAAATATAAAATAAATAATTTTCTTATTATTCTTACCATACTTTTTATATAAACTTCTTAATTTTCTTTAATCGCGATAGCAAAATCAACCCATATCGTCTTTATGCATATTAAAACAATGCATATTAATCGAAATAATTTGACTTTATATACAGGTAAATGCAAGATAATTAAATGGAATTTTCTTTTAAATTATACGATTTTATGATATTTTTGTTTAATTTCTTATCAACTATAGACACACGAGCCTGGACAAAGCCATTTATCTTTGGATCAAAATTGATGTTTATCAGATTTGTCAATAAACATATATTGTACATTTCAACCTATATAGAGGTCGTTTAAAACCAAAACAACATCTTTCGTACATAGTATACCTAGATACAATTTTGGTCCATATTATAACTCTACAGGGTTTTTAGTTATATTTTAACACCCACTCACAATGACAACTAAAAAGAAGAAAACGTTTCCTTGAAAGTATCAGACAATGTTACAGTTTTAATAACACTAAAATATTGGACTTCCATTGTTTTTATTTGTTAATTGTTACACCAAGTTTCGGTTAGTAATGTATCTACAACCGTTTTCAAGTGATATCTAAAAACTATCCAAACTTACCAACTTTTCACGGTTCAGCAAAGGCTGCCAGATATTCGGCATATCGATACTAGGCTTGCTAAATACATTTTGGTTTTTTATAATTATTACAGCTCCTTTAAATTTTCTTTTCTTCCAGTGGGTTTCTTTATGAATAGTTTTTGCTTTCGACCATTGTATACGGCGTTGTTTTGACCAAGAGTCTTCGGCAACCGCTGACTTCGACGTTTCACCTCGTTTCGTATGTTTTTTGTGTTTTTTTTTTAACTTTGAGTAGTCTTTTCGTTTCCTCGATGTATGCCTCACCACATTCATAGGGAATTTGGTAGATAGTCATTATTTGAAACATTGTTGTTTGGTCTCGTCTTAGTAAGAATCCTTCTTAGAGTAGTTTGGGATTTAAATGCAGTCTTAATATTATGCTTATTCACAATTCTATGGATTTTTTTTGAAATTCCTTTATTATGTGGAATTGCCATAAATATTTGGTCATGTGGAGTCTCGTTCAAGTTAGAGTTTTTTTGTCTTATTTTGCTATTTTCCGATTGCTTCATTTACCAGTCTCTCACTCTTACTGCTTAACACTAGACTTCACGCGCCTCAGAATGGTACATGAGTGCACGCACGGGTGACTGGTGTCACCCTTTTTGTATACTAACTATTTACTAAATATTTTCAATTTTAATAAAACAACTATAAATTATAAATCAATATCTCTATTTTAATCATATAATAGGATTAGAAAAACGAAACAAGTGCTCTTTCCTTATAATTGGAAACAAAAACAAATCTTCTTGAAAAATAGCAAAAAAAATTAACTTTGAGATCAAAACATTCTTATTCTAAAACATAAAAGTTTAGGTAAGTAATTTTAACATATTTATGCTCTAAAAATATCAAATTAAAAAAATATATATACAAAATTAATCAAGTTAAGCACAATCAGGGCAGAAACTAGTTTCGTGATCAGGGTAAATGCGCCTTTTGCACTTGTTACAAACTTTACGAGTAGTACGGTCTTGAGCTCTGCCACAAAAACTACACCAACCCCTGCCTACCCTTACGGGCATTGATTGTTCAGAGGAATAGTCCTCAATACCTAAAAGCTGCCTAGCTCTTAGTTTTATCGTCTTTGGCAAAGTATGCTGCGATATTCTTCACTCTATCAGTGGTCGTATAAATTGAAAACCAACTTCCTGCAAATATTTTCGACGAACAACTTTTGCTTCGAGATTGTTGATATAATATATAACTAAACCATTTATGCCAGCCCTATTGATGAAATTATAAAATAGTGTAAGACGCCACCGGCGACTCTTTCGGGCCGTATTTAGTGTGATTATAATATGTTATTATTTCCGTTCTTTTTATCACCAGAATCGGCATCGATCTGTTTATCATTGTGGAGGGATAATAACAATAATACTACCTTATTACGCTTTTGGATGTAACTGACTAGAGTACACTCTGGTTGAAACCCAAACAAAGAATCGGTAACTTCTCTTCCGTGTGTTTTTTTGAATACATCTGGTATCTCGGACTTTTTTTTTCTAAGTGTTCCGACAATTGTTATTTTTTGCTTTAGTAACTGTTTGCAGATTGGTACACTGGTGAACCAGTTGTCCATAGTCACGTTATGCCCGAGAACATACAGAGGCTGTAAAATTAGATGTACGAATTCAGGTACTTTATTTGATTGCCTAAATGGACCCTCAGGTTGCAAACCAACATATATTTCAAAGTTATAAGCGTACGGATATTTTACATCAACCTTTATGATTTATGCCAAATTTGGCCGGTTTGTTTGGAATACACATAACAAAACCACAGCGTCCTCTAAAGGCTACTAACTGCCCATCAATGGTGAGATTCTCACTAGGACTATAATATTTTTGGCAATCTTGTTTCATAATATCAGTCAATTGACATATAGCTGCACTTTTGGCATTTTATGCTGCACCTAAGGGGTCAGGTTGACGGTCTAAAATATTATAGGACCTAGTCCTTGACGTAGGAGGCGGAAACTTACTTCATATCGTATCATCACGAGACTTATAAGTAGCCAATGTCGACAAAGGTAAATCATCATCACAATCACTTTAAAATTCTTCCCCATCTTGTTCGGTATTGGAATCGTGAGTTTCGGGCAAGACGTTATGTTCAATTGGCTTAACCTCCTCTTCACTCTCTGAAAATGCGTTATTTTCATCAGTTTCTTCCAAGCATTGTTGAATTTGTTGGATTGATCTTTGCGCCGCCATCTAAAATGAAAAAAAACAACATTGTTCAAATTATTCAAATAAAAGAATAAGCAAAAGCCAAAAAATTAGCTACTTAGTCACTAAATTATTTCACTTATCAATTTTTCAAATAAATATTAAGTTTGTATTATAAAGTAAAAGCTTACTTACCTCCTTTTAATAAATCACTGGTAAAAAAATGGTGGAAGAACACTTTTTTAAAGCTTTTCTAGATTGCACTGTCACCCACGCGTGCGTTTTAGTGTTAAGATCCCTAGTTATGTTACTTATTTCCTCTTGCAGGGATTCCTTACTCTTACATAAGGTCACTGCACGATTATATATAGTACGTATGACCCCCTGTTTCATTTCATTAGAGTGGATTCGTACTTTTACAATAGGTCTACTTGTTACGATCTGGAATAGTACGGCCCTGAATTCGGGATTCATTTGGTTTAATATTGTTCAGTGCGGGGGTTTTTCGTATAAATATGTCCAGGACCGAATTTTGCTCCTTCTCCGTTGTGAATTTACTTATTACTTGAAAACGGTTGGAGATACATCACCAACCGAAACGTTGTGTAACAATTAACAAGTAAAGACAATGGAAGTCCAAGATTTTAGTGTTATTGAGGATTAAAAAAAACTTCTTGTATGAAAGTTTCCCTCTAATTATCTTTTGAGCATAACGAAAGAAACAAATGAACATTAAAAAGTTAAAAAAAATGAATAAGGTATTTTTTTAATATAGCACCATGTATATTTTTATTTTGAATGAAAGGTCTATTGTTTCTCTTTTCAAAAATATATAGTTTGCTGGTATTTCGTTCAGCCGTTTGAAAATATGCAAGTTTTTAAATAAAAAATTAATTGATCAAAATCAGCATTACCTTGGAAAATAAAAGATTTGATTTGTTTTTTTACGTTTTGACAGCACCTTGACACATATTGATATTATGGCGTCGCTTTATTTAAATCTAAATACTTTAAATATGAAATATAACCATAAAAAAATTAAAGGCAGGATTTAAATATTTTGGTTCATTTTAAAGGTAAGTTATATTTTAGGAATAGTTAAAAAATCTTAATGGTATATTTTTTTAGAAAATTCCGAAATATCAATTCCTGACGTTTCAAATTAGACAAGCAATTCTTGGGGAAAAATTTATAATACTTTGAGGAAACATTATTTTCATCCATAGAAATTTCTGCCAGTTCACAATTTAACCGACACTCATAAGATTTGGCGGCTTAGTTATTGTCAAAAAATAATTCGGAATCTTCAGAACGATAATTTTTTTTAACAAAATTGTGATGCGACTTTCACTACGGCGCGGCGGAGATGTATAAAAAAAAACAAGCATTATTGGGCAACCGAAAATTTCCACTAAATCTAAGCAGTTAAGATACAACGGCATAGGTTTCTTCATGTTTGGTGTGGCATGTTGGGCAATAAGGTTATTGGACCAATTATTTTTGAAGTATCTCAAATGGGAGCTAGGTATCTACATTTTCCTTAAAATGAGTTCGAAAACCTGCTTAACGACATCCCTCTTCAGCAATACAGGAACCTTACCTGGCGCCAGAACGGGGCTCCCCCATGCAATGTTGGACCAGTAACTCAGTATCTCAACGATAAATTTTTGGATATGAAGGTATGGCACTCTTAGATGGCCTCCCAATAGCCCCGATTTAAATCCTTTTGATCTATTTTTGTGGAGTTACTTTAAAATTAAATTTATTATTTAAGGCCAGAAAATATAAAACATGCCAAGACAAAAAATTTAATATGAAATTATGTTGTTAAATAGGAACCGGTCCGATTTTGTTTCCACACCATCAATCGTAAATCAAGGAAAAACATTTTAAAAAAATTAATCGAAAAATTAACAATGAATAAAAATATTTGACAACTCAAAAAAAAATCATGTTGATTTTACATCCCAAAAAAGTGGTGCCACTATTCTAAACAATTACCAAAAATAGTACTTAATAATAAAATTTTCAGGTTCTTGATTACTTTTGTCATAAATTTTGTTTTTTATTTTAAAAAATAACTTTTTTTAATAACTATAAAGTGTGTAGTATCAATAATTAAATAATTTTATGTTAAAACAAAGAAGCAATTTTGGGTTATATTTTTTAAACTGTAACTGATAAAACAAAATTGAGGAAACCGCTGGATTTTACGTAAAATTCTGCACAAACTTGCTTTTTCACTTTTTATTTTATCTTTACTAACAAACCAGATAGAGAGGTCTTGTGCTGAAATCATCAAAATTTAAAAAACACCCTCTACCTTTGAGACAAATCAAGTTAGACGCGATCTGTTTTTATCGTTGCAGTTGTTTCAAAAATCGAACTTAAGAATGTGCAATCGGGTTTGCTCTATTTCTTGTAGTATTTCCAATACTTACTGTAAAAATCCTTTGAAAAGCCTCCATCCTGTACATTTTTTTTTATCTTGGGACAGTCCACGAAGGCTGATGCCTAAGTACTAACGTACCGTGGGTGTCTTCAGTGTGGTGAGAGGGAGTTTGTTCACACGGGACTTAAATTTTTGGAGACTGGGAGGAGAAGGAAAAACTTCTGCGGGCAGCAGGTTCCATAGTCTTGACACTCTAGGATAAAGGAACGAAGAAAGCGGGAAGTTCGGGGCCTCTCTAACTGAACTGTAAAAGGATGCATAAAAGTTG